>SMOB01000294.1:0-91873 GCA_007388105.1 Coniochaeta prunicola
GAGGGGGGGGAGGCTCTGGGGCGGAGTGGGTGGAATGTGGGGGTTGATAGGAAAAGGATGAAGATGGGCCGGCTGAAGGGGTTGTTTGTGGGTATATGAGCTGTGGGGTGGCGAGGATGAGGAACGAGGAGGAGGAGGACGATGCTGAGATGTTGATGAGGGATACTTGGGTGTTACTGGTTGAACGGTGTCAAGGTGTTTTGGTCTATGAAGCTGTATCATCTTTTCTTCTTTTTTCTTTTTTGTCCTCTCAATCGTGCCATAGAGCAGCCGCATTTCTTTTACGAGGACAGGGGATTCAGGTTGGAAGGTATATAACTGCCTCCCGTTTTGGCAGGACCGCAATACGATATCGCAACGGCAAAGATGTCGAATACACCGAGTGTAGAAGATTTGGTGACGGGATCTGGAGTTCGTCGCCGATAATAAACAGGTGATAGGAGAGTCTGCCAAGCTGCGTTTAAAATCAGAAATAGACACCGAGAATGAAGAAAGAGCATTGCACATCATTAAGATAACAAGCCAGATATAGTCACATCCGGTAGCAAGACAACCAACAGCAAACCTACGGCATCCTCACCCCCTCCTCGCTGCTCGTCTTCCACCGAATCCCCCTGCCCCCACCCGGCAACCCGTCCGTGACGCCCCTGATCTCGTTTCCACAAAACACGTTATGACTACAGCAGTTCGCCAGCGCGAAGCCGTACCCGGGCAGGTTGTCATCCCCCGCCTCGCCGACGAGGAACGCGGGATCGACCGACCCGAGGGCGAGCTCGAGGTCGTCGCGCTCCGCGTCGCGCCAGTAGAGCATCCCGCCGCAGGCCCTGCAGAAGCCGCGCTCGTGGCCCGGCGTCGCGACGAACTTGCCGAGGGCGTCCGTCGTGATGAGCAGCCAGGTCAGGGTCCTGAGCGGGACCGTGTGCGAGTAGAAGACGAGCGAGCCCGTCTGGCGGCGACATTGCGTGCATTGGCAGCTTCCGCTCTATGGGGAGAGAATTTCAGTGAGATTGGTTTTTCATAGTTTTTTTCTGAATGAGCATTTCACGTTTGGGGGCGACGTACCGACTTTAGAAAATCGTGGTCTTCGGGAAAGACGACGTGGTATCGTACGGATCCGCAGAGACAACCGCCCGTGATCTCCTTTGGCTTGGGGAAGCTTTCTGGCGTTGGAGCTGGCATCGTGGGGATTTCTATCGTGAGTTGTTGGTGTTTAACGTTGATGGTGGTTGCGAGGTTGAGAAACATGACGTCTCTGTATTATGTACCTTAGTCTGGACTATAAGGTACCTAGGTAGACTTAGCTGAGCTCGGGCCGCAGTTTCCAAATGTCTTTTTACGCCCTTCACGTCGAACCTGCATTGAGTGATGTCATTGCCCCGTGGAGGTGATAAAGGGTATCCAGATAGGTAGAAACTGTCAACGAGTGTCGCATACATCTATCCTTCCTGCTGATTCCGTTTGAAGCTGCCATATAGCACGATTGCTGAGGCCATCGGCGTTTGTGACCATTCACCAAGACAGGATCAGTGAGTCGAAGCCTCATGGCCGGGGTTTACATTTCTCTTTCATTCCAAAGCTTTATATTCGGGCCCTGAATAGAGTAATAGACAGACTATGAAGAACTGGTATCCTAAATTTCTCGGGCTTTAGGGATGAAACGTCAAGAACCGGCGGCAGGGTCTATACGGTATAGACGTAGAGCATAGCGAGTATTACTCTGCATAAAACAGTACCTACATTAATGTTACACGTGTGCTGGATTATCTCATGTATCAGTGTATCATACGAACGGCAGTACCCTTGTAATCTGGCAGTTAGCGGAGATGTAGCGAGTTCAGCAGCTGTATCGGTGCTCGTACTGCCACAAGCTACACTCCCCAGCCACAGCATTGTAGCGTCGCTGGTCTAGACTCAAGCTGTCCAATTCTACTTCATGCACTTTATCACCGTGACTCCATTCGCCGTCACCTTTAATCCAAGACATCCATATGCGATGCCGGCCAACCTTGGCTGGCACTTATTCGCAGACCCAGTGTTAAAATAAGCAACCGATCTCAGCAGGACATGGCAAGCAGCCAAATTGCGATGCCAGTACCAACCGAAGACTTTAACTCACACCTCATTTCTGGACCTTTGGTGTTATACTGGTATTCGCCGGGCAGCCAACTGCGTGATCGAGATCGCGGGTCGCGACACCAAGCCCTCCAACATCGTGGCTTATCGCGGCGTGCTTCTACAGCAGGTCATTTAATGAATAAGAACCTAGCATTTCGCTGTTGTAATCATTTTCCCTGAATCAGTCGGATTCTTTACCGCTGTGGATGATGTCTTCGAGTCAGTTCCGTGCTCTGTTCGGCTTCTTTGCCGCCGGCATCTTGTCTTCGTCTCCTTCGAATCGAACACCGCAAAGACAAACCAGGATCAGTAGCCAGGTATAAGCAAACCTCTACCGTTATCCGACGGGTACCGGACTTTACGAAAGATGATGACACTCGAAGGGCGTCGTAAAGTAACGGGGAAAGTCGCTAGACTTACTTGAACGAGGCGCCAGTATCGCAACCATCGACAACGGAACTTTGGCAGGTCAAAAGTGGAAACAATCGCCAGTCATTATAGTGATTAAACTACCTGAAGCTCCGAGGCAAAGCAGAAGTCAAACCCCAATCGCTCACTTCCCAAGAGTAGTGGGCAGCGTCACCACAGCCCCCCCCTCAGAGCCTCCCACCCCCACAAAACTCACCTCACCTCACCTCACTTCCCCATCCCATGCCCATTGTGCGCGCCGTCATGACCCGGCAACTCGGCCCCTACCCTCCCGTCCCCGACCAGCTCGTGACTATAAGCCTGGTCCGGCAACTCGTACATGGCCCTCGGCCCCTCCAGCTCCTGCGGCACCTGGCTGCCCTCGAGCTGCTGCGGCGCCACGACGGCCGCCGCCTTCTGGTCCCAGACGTATCCCGGCGGGGGACTCCCCCCGTACGCGTCCGGGCTCGCGTACCGCGGGTCGTAGACCGCGTTTCCGTGCGCGTCGTACGTCACGGCGCCGGCTACGGCCCCGGCGCCGCCGGGGTGATTGTTGGGGTCGAGCGCCGCGCTCTCCATCTCGGGCGCGCCTTCGCCGGCCTGCTTCTGTTGTCTCAGGACCTCCCTCCTTCGGAAGAAGAACAGCGCGCCCAGCACGCCCGCGACGGCGAGCGCGCCGAGCGTCACGCCCACGCCGATGCCGGCCTTGGCGCCCGAGGAGAGGCCCTTGTCGGCCGCCGCGGCGGATGGATCAGCCGTCGGGGTAGTGGAGTTGCTCGGTGGAGACGGGGCGGCGACCTCGGCGGTGGCGTTGAAGGCGGGCACGGCCTGGGCCTGCTTCCAGCTGCCGTCCTTGTCGAACTTGATCTCGGTCAGGAGGCCGTTGACGAAGTAGTAGATGCGGATCTGGCTCGAGGTGAAGTCCGAGGTCACGCCGATGGGCGCGTTGGGCTCGTCCGCCTGCGGCCAGAAGAGCGTCGACGTATTCGCCGACAGCCCCCAGACGAAGCGGATGTTGGCCGCCGAGTAGAGGTTGCGGTCCGTGCCGATGTACCACACCGAGCGGGTGAAGGCGGCGTCGATCGTGATGCCGATGGACTTCGGGGTGCCGTAGAACGGCAGGGTGAAGTTGATCGGCGAGGTGGCGTTGAGGCTTATGGTGCTGGCGTTGGAGTTGGTGTTTGTCGTCAGGTTGCCGGCCAGTGGACGGGGGAATGTTGCTGTGCTGCGGTTAGGCTTCGCTCAAGCCAGGTCAGAAAGGGGCGGAACTCACAGATGTGCCACGAGTCGTCCGTGTTGAACCTCGACACCTCGATGTTCTCGGAATCGCGGGGAAAGACCACGCTGATGTTGGTGCTGCCCGTGAAGGCAGCATGGATGGCATTCGATGCGGGATGGTCGGGGGACACCACCTCGCGGTAATGCCAGCCGGTCTGCGTAGTGTAGCCGATCTCGTTGATGGCCTGGTTTTCGTCGTGGTAGTACACGCGGTAGCCCGAGGTTGAGCCCAGCACGAGACTCGCCAGCCCTGTATCGCTGTTCACCGACGGTGCATCGCCGCTAATGACCCAGCTGCCCTGGCTGGTGAACTTGCCCGAGGGCCAGTCGCACTGGAACAGGGAGTTGATGATGTCGCCGCGGTCGCTCTGGTAGAACAGCGACGCCCTGGAATGTGTCAGTATGGGATTACGTGAGGTCAAGCGGATTGGTGCATACATGGTCGTCTTGCCAGTCCACCATCCCACGCCGGACAGAGCGGTGTTGTTCCTCGGCTTGAACGCCGACAGTGTGGGAAGAACATTGGGCTCGTCGACGGGATATATAGGTGTGAAATTGCTGTTGCAGGAGCTGTACTGTATGGCACCCGTCGTCGTGTTCTGGAGAAGTAGTTGAGGGCCCATCTGGGTCCACCACGCCGCTATCGCTGGTGAAGCATCACTGGGCTGTACAGCAGTCGAAAGGACTGCGAGGATCTGCAATGACAGTGACCGGAACGAAGGTATGAAACCCATCTTGGGCGGCGTGGGTTTTTCCTTCGACAGAAGTCTCCCTCTGAGAAGCGAATATCCTGATAGACAAGCAACGACGGAAAAGATAGTTCCAGTCCAAGGCAGGAAGTGCCTGTTCGAGTTCAAGGAGAGCACAGCGCGACTCGTCAACAGAGCACGAAAAGGCACATGCAGGAAGCAAAGGAAGCAAACGACGATCAAGAGGAGAAGAAGCAAACGAGAAAGCGAAAGAGATACAGCTCACTAGACCGACGGTCCAGCGACTGACGAGGCCACCCGAACCATGGTAGTTAAAGCTGACTGCCATGGCAGCACCAAAACGGCGCTACATGCTGACATGTGCCGGGGTCGGGTTTTGGTGGCGACGGCTAGACGGGGCCCCGGTCAGCTATAGGGCAGCGAGTGGTCACCATGAGGTCTAGCCGAGAAGAAGTCATCTTAAAGCAGGAGCCAGTCGCCGGCTAGCAAGGGGGCCATCAGTAATCAGTTCGGCGAAGACGACATGCGCTCAGGTGCTGTGGCAGAGTCTACTAGTCTAGTGTACTGCACGGCACACTCGTACTCGGTACAGCGCCTGATGAAGAAGAGGAAAAGATCTGCGATGTGCAGGGAGCAATCCCAACCAGTGCCGTGTATTTTGGGAATATACCTGATGATAGAATGCACAGTAACCCAGAAACACCAGGTCGACACAGATGGACAAGCCGAGAGGCCATCACCAAACCTGCGGCAAAGGTACCGTTCTCTTTCTCCTGAGAGGCATGGACGTCTGGAATCACGCGACTCTCGTGTGTCTGACGAATAAGAAACGAAGATCAAAAGAAAGAGGGGAAAAAAGACGTTACATGGGGGAGCTGACAGGCAAACAACGCCTCAACCGCAATGGTGTGCCGCCCTATGGCTGTATGGGTACTCCCACCAGCTCGGGAAGGAGCGAAGCCATGTCCCTTGCCGTGGATCGTTAACAGCTGGTCCAATGGGCTCCTTCCGTTTTACGAGCTGCCCTAAAAGATGCAGGTTGCGGGTACTTAGTACCTGGTGCTGCGGTAATAACCCGCTGCATATAAGGAAGGTACCACACAGTTACATAGGGCTGGCGGTGCCTGTCGAGAAAATTTGGCTTTTCGGATCTCTCTGCCAATGCTTGTTACAGGGTATTCACGTGCCTCACCGTGACAGAATACCCAGTTTCGGGGCTGCTGGATTGCGAAAGTGATGCTATAAAGCTACCACATACCTGCTTCAACACTTCAATTTTCCAAATCACACTGATTCGAGGCGACGTGGACCGAGATTCAGTGAGGGCATAGATAGGAGCAACATGTGAAGTTGTGGACTTTGTGGACTGGCGCGGATTTGCGGGCTGGTGGTACCGACAAAAGTTCCCCAATCCCAATCTGATGCTGACGGACGGAAACTGACCAATCACCGCCACCCGTCGGTTAGACTAGCGGCCTTCAGCTCCTGCTTACACAGTACGTGAAAGTAGCACGCTAACATGGACGAGAGTCTAATTATCAGCATACCTGTTAGCCGAGCACTTGGCCGTCCAAAAATATCGAGATTGCAGGGTCGGATGACAGATCAAGTCGCAACGACAGGACTCGACACGAACATTCGGACAATTATATGCTGACCTTGCATCCACTGCTCTGGCGGCAGTCCCCTTTGAACAACATGAAGAAGCAGGGATCCTTTAGCTACCTTACCGCGTAGGCCCGGGCTCTAGATCAGACGAAAAGAGGAAGGCCAGAGGACTCGGATCCCCTTCGTGCACATGCCGGTAACCGCCCTCGACGCATTCATGCCATTGACATACACAGGAGACGAAACAGTCGCTATGACAAGTGCGCCTCTCCTGTCTCCTTGCAGTCCATCCCTATTTCCCTTCTCCGTTGTCAATTGAACTGAAACCGCTTCTGCAATGTCATGTCCATGTTGTCACAAATGGCAGACGTCCATGTATATCGAGCACACATCGCCCAACACAATAAAACCGCACGAGCTACGCATAGACGTCCAGTAAACCCTGGGAACGCGGCCTACACTAAGCCTACTGGCTCAACTTCGAAACTATGCAAAGTTGCGATTGTTGTTAGGAGACGTCGTCTCCGCGTAGAGAAGCCATCTAACAATGCTAACTAACCTAGGTAGCCAGCACCAGCACTGGGTAAGAGTGAAAATAATTGCTTTATAGGAAGAACGTCCCCTGAAACCAGCTCTCTGTAGTCGTGCCACCTACCTCTTTGACTGTTTTCCCTTCCCACGAGAGAGAGAGAGAGAGGCCAACACTTATCCAGACCCTGCGGACAACCAACCAAAACACGTCAGAAAACAGCAAGGTAAAAAAAAAAAAAAAAACCAAAAAAACCCCAAAACAAAACCGCACAACANTTAAAAAAAAAAAAAAACTCCAGCTAAACCCCATTACCTGTCCGGGCAGCAGAGAGCAGCATGTCCCGCCCTCACTCGGCCAGCCCCCTCTTGACATCCTTCGCCTTCAACCCCTGCAGGCTCTTCTCGGGCCTCTGGTAGGCCGGCCTCCCCCCGAGGATATCCACCACCTCCTTCATGCCCGTCCAGTACGCCTCGAGCGGCCGCCTGTTGGGCCAGTCCGTGTCGCTCTCCTCCAGCGTCTTCATCGGCGTAAACACCACCCCGGCCCCCTTGATGCCGATGACGCTCGCGCTGAGCCCGTCGGCCGCCACCCTCTCGCGCACCCCGGGCCGCTTCCCCCCCCCCTTGCCGTACGTCTCCAGGTGCTGGATGCACTTGATGGCCAGCCTCACGGCCCGGCAGCGGTCCATCGCGCTCGGCACCCCGCCCTGCTGCACGTGGCCCGGGATCGAGTCGCGCGCCTCGAACCGGTCGTGCGCCTCCTCGCGGATGATGTCCGCGATCAGCTTGGCGCTGTACACCTTGGACGCCTTCTCGTTGACCAGGATCAGCCTGCCCGCCCGCGACTGGCCCTTGTCGTGCTCAAACACCTCCTTGAGGTGGTGCACGTCCGACGCCAGCATGTCGATGCTGATGCCCTCCTCGGGCGTGTACACGGCCGACGCCCCGACGCCCAGCCCCGCCAGCGTCGCCACGTAGCCCGACCGCCCGCCCTGCGTCTCGATGACGAACACGCGCCGCCGCGTCGCCGACGCCGACTGCTTGATCTTGTCGCAGTAGTTGACCAGCTCGTTCAGGCACGTGTCCGACCCCAGGCTGTACTCCGTGCCCGGCACGTTGTTGGAGATGGTGGCCGGGAGCAGCACCATGGGGATGCACAGGCTCGGGAACTTGTCCCGCGCCTTGCGCAGCTGCGAGATGGCGTTGAACGCCTCGAACCCGCCCACGAGGAAGAGCGCGTCGAGCTCGTACTTGGTAATGAGCGACGCGATGAGGTCCATGCCCGACTCGTTGGGGAGCTCGCGGTTGGTGCCGATCTCGGATCCGCCCTTGGACGCCCACCCGTCCACCTCGAGCCAGTCGAAGGGCCGGACCGAGCCCAGCGGCTTGTCGTCGTGGTGCCGCGCGAAGCCGGCGAAGCCGTTGTGGATCGCAACGGCTTGGTGTCCGCGGGACAGGCAATAAGCCACCGCCGCCCGCACCGCCGCGTTCATGCCGCCGGCCGGGGCGCCGACGTTGATGAAGCCGATTTTCATTTGCTGTGAAATGTGTTAGTAACCGTGTCTAGACTGTTTGGTCGCACAGCGGCTTGAGATGCGTATCACGTACTTTATCCTCGGGCAGGATCATCTCGGTGTCCAGCTGCACCCTCGTAGTCATCATGTACGAGTTGTACTGGTCCGCAAATTCGTGATCTCTGAGCGCCATAGCCTTGTCGAAGTCGTGCGCATCTATCGCTTGTGAGACTTCTTTGGTGTCCCGGACGGCCTCCATGAGCGGCTTGCGGACGATCTTGTTCTCGGTGATAGCGATGAAGCAAGTCTCGCTCTCGGGTGTGGCCTCCAAGACCGCCTTGACGGCCTCGACGCCTTGTAAAGTCGCCAGCATGCGGTCGTACGCCACCGCCGTACCGCCGCGCTGGACGTGGCCCAGGGTGGTGATGCGGGTGTCGAGGGCCAGCCCGTTCTTGTCTGCTAGAAGGGCCTTCAACATTTCACAGGTAATCTTATCTCCATGTTTATCCTGGGCGCCCTCTGCAACGATGACGATCGTCTTGCGCTTGCCCAGTTTCCGGTGCTGTACGCGCTGTTAGCTTCAGTTCAAACCGCCGCAGAATAGGCAGTAGCCATACCTTCTCAATAACGGAACGCATTTCCTCCTTCCAGTTGTCTTCCCTAGGTTTCTCCGGAATAAAGATGAAGTCCGCTCCAGTAGCCACACCAGCCATCAGGGCCAGCCACCCGCAGTGACGACCCATGACCTCAATGACAAACGCTCTCGAGTGTGACGAAGCCGTAGCCTCGATGTAGTCGACCATCTCGCAGATCCTGGCGAGGGCCGAGTAGCAGCCAATGGTAGCGTCGGTGCCGGACAGATCGTTGTCGATCGAGCCGACCAAGCCCACGATGTTCAGGCTCTTGTAGGGACCGATCTGCTCCTCGGTCAGCTGTTTCGTCTCGACCAGCTCCTCGAGCAGACTCGGCCACTCGGCCCTGAACCGGTCGGCACCGGTCAGCGAGCCGTCTCCGCCGCAGATGATGATGGCGTCGATGCCGTGGATGATCATGTTCTTGGCGGCCGTCAGGCGGCCGGGGCGCTCGTAGAAGGCCATGCAGCGGGCGGTGCCGATCAGCGTGCCTCCCTCGGACAGCCAGCCGCGCACGTCGTGCCACTCCATCTTGCGGATGAAGTCACCGCCACGCACGAGGCCCTCGTAGCCTTCGTACACGCAGTAGGCCTCGCAGCCCATGTGTATCGACATGCGCACGCAGGCGCGGACCACGCCGTTCATGCCTGGAGAGTCGCCGCCCGAGGTCATGATGGCAATCTTCTTCTTGGGTTTCGGGGCTTCAGCGTTTGTGGCGCCATGGTCGGGCACGGGCGTCGAGCCCGGCTTCTCGTTGAGTTCCATAGGTCTTTGGTGGGGCTTAATCGATAGAGAGAGCTCTTTTGGTTCGCAGAGTAAGGTAAGGAGTAGGCGGCAGCGGTAGTGGAGATGAGGCTATATCGGTAGCGATTCAGGAAAAGGGCTGTCGGCGGTGGTGGATGAGTATAACGGGTGTGGTGGAAATGAATCGAAGAGCAACACAAGAGTCGGGCAGCTCATAGGCATGCAAATGCGGTGCTAAGCATGCGGCAAATAAGGTATGTTAGGACAGCCGGAACCTCGGAACAAAAGAGTGAAGTAGAGAGCTATGCCTGGCGTCCTTGTCGTTCTCGTGGGGTATCTAGTACGAATGTCCGTGGTGGTGAGTCCGACGGTTGTCTGATGGCTTTTGACTGGAACCACCAAACCCAGTAAAAATAATGTCTAGCAAGGGCTGGAAAGTGAAGCTGCGTTCCCCGAAAAGCCTCGTCGAATCCACTGACGTCGAGGGGTCTAGAGCTCTTATCTTATCGTTAGCGCGGGGTTATTGCACAGAGCTAGGATACCTTGGGTACCATTTGCTCTATTTCTTTCTCCAAGTTACCCAGTGGACAGCAATTTTTTTATCCCTCATGCAACGGGATATGCACAATGGCCTGTGGGATTGACGAATAAAAGCTCTGATTATAGAGGCATTCTGTCATTCTGCATGCTAAACATTAAACAATATCTACCTTAGTGTAGAAGTTTAGAGCTTGTCAAGCGTCATGATAACTGGAATGAGGGGTTTTCCGACTTCCATGCTTGGTACACATGCAAACCTGAAGTGACTTTTTGCACAAACATGTCTCTGCAAAAATTGTGCACAGATTATTGTGAATGCAATACACAGGTATTCGCTTTAGCCATGGATGATCCGAGAGAAGCTACATTATCTGCCATAACTTGCAAGTAAAAGCTAGCTTACAAAAACTCTCCTCTATGATGGCAATCAATCATTACCCGGATCTTGCAACCATCCATTTTCTGAGACTGTCTTCATTTCCTGTGAGATTCGATGATCTGTGGAAAATTGACAAGTCTCGAACAAAGCAAAACGACAAATAGCAACCGATATCTAGACCTGTACGCCTAATTCAGCATCCCCGAGCGTGGTCTTGGCGGCTACTGGCCCTGCACCTCGCTGGCAAGTCTTCGTCTCCGAGGACCCCAATGCTTCAATTTCCAGAACGCCCATCCAGTACCTGGAGCGGGAGCTTCGCGAGCCACAATCGTGTTGTCTGGATTGGGCGGCGCCACGGCAGTCCCGTGAGGATGGTGGTGGTCTAGAGGTCCCTGGCCTGAGTCGATGACGTTTGACGTCGAAGACTCTGGAGCTGTCGAAGTCATTGTCACAAACGTCGTCGGCTCGCCAGTCGGGTTGATGGTTTCTAGAGAGCTGTTAGCTTGGCAGTACTGATTGGTCATGGCAGCACTTACCGATGGTGTAGACATCGGTCTCGTTACACGTAGTGCTCATCTCTCCGCTGGATACTGGGCTGGGATAGCTAGTGGCCGACTCTGTCCAAAGTGTGCTTTCGCTCTCTTCGGTACAGGTTGTGTCATACGAGGCAGTCACGTTAGACGTCGGGTAGGGAGCTGACATCGAGACACCCGGGGTTGGAGTACTGGATTCTGTGGCCTGAGTTGTCGACAGTGAGAGACTAGATGCCCCCGTAATACCAGGACCAGCAGAGGTCGATGGCATGCTAGGTGTTGGACTTCCGCTTTCCGGTGCAACGGGCGTACCTGAACTGGGAGGCACGGCGCCAGTACTGAGACCTGAGATGGGTAATTCAGTCGAAGTCGAGTTTGCGTAGGGGAACGGTACAGAAGTCCCACTGCTGACGGTGCCAGAGAGCACAGAAACGGTCTCCGAGGCAGTGGCACCCGTCCCGGTGGACACAGGGTTTGAGGTAGGGGAAGGCAGTGTGATTCCTGGGAACAAATTCGACGTTGTAGAGTTGATTGGAGGATAAGGAGCAGAAGAAAGCACGGTACTGGTTTCTGGACTGCGGCTCTCTGTTTCAGTGAGTGATGAGGGAGGGATGCTGAATGGTGCTGGCGAACTAGGCAATGTACTTGCAGTCGTACTGTTGGTGGGAGGATAAGGCACAGAGCTCGCCGATAGCAGAGACTGAGAACTACCTCCTGCAGTGGTAATGGATTCTGCTAGACTACCTGTGCCCTGCGTTGCACTTCCCGTGGAACCGAGTGGCAAAGTCGAATTTGGAAGAACGGAGGGACTGGGAGTCTGCATGGAAGGAGGAACTGAGGAGATGATGGTGCCTGGCACCGAGCCTCCCGTCTCTCCGGCCGATATAGCTGAGGCTGTCGAGTTGGACAATGGGAACGGCGCTGAGCTTGACGAAATCGAGTATGATCCTGTTGACCCAGGCAGTCCACCTCCTGTTGAAAGCGGACCAACAGTCCCAGTAAACGACGGTGACGTCAACGCCTCCGAGGCCGAGGCCGAGGTCATGGCTGAGGACGGGTATGGCGAGAGTGTCTGCGCTGACGGGCCAGGTGAGCTGCTCGTCAAGTTTCCGAACGGCATCGACGACGAAGCCAAGGGGCTAGTCTCCGATATTGTACTCGTAGTAGAGTTTGGACCCGCATAAGTTGCCGAACTGGGGGAACCAGATGGCGTTGGCATCGATGACTCAAATGTCGATACAGCACTTGGAGCTATGCCCGTTCCTCCTGCACTACCTGATGGAGCAAGTGTTGAACTAAAATTGGTCAAAGGATACGGGGCCGAGCTGTTTAAGCCAGCAGTGGCGCTGGAAATACCGGCTGATGTGGTTGTGATTGACTCAGAAGTCGATTCGGAACTGATAGACAGCCCCGATGCATTACCAGATGGGCTGGGTGTGGAAGTGGCGTTCGTTAAGGGGTAAGGGATCGTGGTGCTCACACTGCCGCTTGTATTTGGAAGACTGGTCGCTAAGCTCGAGACTGACGCTGTACTTGTCGACGGAAGTTGGCCAGAGGTAGTGACATTCGGGGTTGTGGATGGTGGAATGGTAAATGGCGATGGACCGGGTGGTGTAGACGAAGTGTCGCTTGTTAGGGGCACGACAGTGGCGTTCGGCGTGCCTGTAAAAGACAATCCGGATATCGTACCTGAGCTGGCCGTGCCGACAAAACCTGTCGTAGTAGAGTTCGACAAGGAATAAGGTGCGTTTGAAGCGCTAGGCACTGTCAAGGTCGCTTCGTTACTCGACAAACCCGTCTCCGATAAGCTGAAGCCTGTTTCACTAGCAACACTCGGGGTAGTCATGTTCGCCGTCGACGCAGTTCCGGTGTACAGGCTGCTAGCACCGGCGCTACTGACAGTGCCGCTGGGATTTGGCATAGTGGAGTTCGATAGCGGGAACGGCGGGGATGATGAAGCCTCTGGCGACGAAGACGATGATGAGATTGGAGCTACCGTGCTTCCAGGCGACATAATGCTTGCGGCGGACGCTGAGACGGTCGAGTTCGGAACCGGGAGGGGCGGGGACCCAGAAGCGGAAGTGTAACCGGCTGAGACGGATGTCGCACCCGACGACGCGATGGCTGGCGCTGTTCCAGTTTGACTTAGGTTCCCTTCTGTCGAGTTCATGAGGGGATACGGCGCAGAGAGGGAGCCCGAGCCAGATGGCATGGATCCTGCAGAGACTGAAGGCGACCCACTGACTCTTGGCGTCGTTATTGGGATACCTGTGGAGTTTGAGATAGGAGGAGGTATTGTGAAAGGGGCTGGACCCGCAGTCTCTGAGATAGATGGTGTGTTGGACGGAGTGACAAGGCTTGGTCCACCAGATCCCAGTATTCCTCCGGTTGAGGAGGTCGACAAGGCAGTAGAGTTCGCGAGGGGATAAGGCGCCGAGCCGCTTGGACCGACGCCCGATGTCCCTCCGGTAGGTAAGGCTGTTTCGGTAACTGAAACGGGAGTCGTCGAGCCTATGGAGCTCTCAGAGTTGTTCTGAGATGACGAAAGTGTGGGCGATGAAGTGGACAAGGCAGATGTTTCTGTTCCCGATACCCCACTACCAGCAGCGCTGGGGCCTCTAGTTGAGTTTGCTGTCGGCAACACAGTCGAGTTGAGGTAGGTAGGCGAGCTGCTTATCGACAGTGGACTAGGTGCGCCTGAAGGTCCCGTTGACAAAGAAATACTTCCAGTCGGAGAACTTGGAGTAGCAGTTCCATTTGACACCGGATAGGGGGTAAGAGCGGTGCCTAGTCCGGTAGAGTTGGGTCCACTTGTTGAAGCAGTACTTCCCGCCGTCGGCAACGTGGCACTGCCGTTAGTGTAGGTGAACGGGACAGGAAGAGTGCCACTGAGGCTACTGGATACGGGATAACCTGATCCACCGCTTGACAGAGGGCCAGTTCCAGTTAAGGCACCTCCAGAAGCAGTCCCGTTTGAGTAAGGATAGGATGTCGACGTTACTACTGGCCCTGGAGCAGTTGTAAATGCCCTACTAGTGTAGTTTGATCCACTGGCAGACGCAATGCTTGCCGTCGTTGGCAGCGTGGCAGTCCCACTGGAGAAAGTGAACGGGCTAGGGGCGGAAGCTTCAGTAGACGCGGGAATACCCGAAGACATGGACGGGGACATGCTCTCGTACGTAGCCGAAGAAGTGGGAGACAGAGCAGTGCTGGTTGTCTCAGGAAATGCTGTTCCACTCAGTGTCAACCCAGTGCCAGGAGCTGATGCGAGAGAACTTGAGTTTCCAAGCGGGAATGGAGGTATGCTAGACCCGGTTGGCGAGGGTGTTTGAGTAGGACTAGCCGTAGCGCTCAACGAATTTGCCGAGGCCGTACTTGCAACGGAGTAACTACCATTCATGCTCGAGTATGGTGACTCCATGGAGCTTGTATTTGTCTCACCGGCGGCACTGCTCGTCAAGCTCGCGGCTGCAGAGATCGAAGTTGACAGTTCGGTCATGATGGATGTAGAGGAAATGGTGCTCAGCGTGGTAGGTGAGGTTCCAGAACTTGTCAAAGTATTAGGCCTAGGTCCTGTGGGACCCAGTCCAGTCACACTCGAGTTAGACAGCGGGAAAGGAGCAGAACTAGGAGTGCCGGAAGCCGAGCCGAGAGAAGGCGGGTATGAACTGTATCCTGTCGAACTCGCGGGGATGGTTACATCGGGACTGGAAGCCGAGCTCAAGCTTTCGGAGGCCGGGGTTGAGTTTGCTGAAGGTGTTGTTGTGAGAGGAGCTGGTGCAGCGGTAGTATTTGAAAGCGGCACTGTGGAGATTCCCACCGGGCCTGAAGATGAAGAGCCAGCTGTCAGGCCGGAGAAAATACCTGCAGTGGAAGACAGTGTGGAGTTTGGAAGAGGGAATGGCATGGAAGAATAGGTAGAACCGGTAGCCGAAGATGTGATGATACCACTACCGCTGCTCGAACCGCTTGCAGATGCGATTGCACTAGTCAAACTCGAGGAGTTCCCACCGGACAGGGAGGATATAGTCGTGGACGATACTGTCGTGGGTGGTCTAGGAGGAATGGTAAATGGTTGTGGAGCTCCGGGAACAGAACTCGTTGGTGATGTTGTGTTAAGTGCGGATGTGCTACCGATGGACGTGCTACCACTTCTAGACGTTGATATGTTGCTGATACTCCCAGGCGTTCCTGTCGGAGCGCTTGAACTCGTCAAGTTGACGCCAGAAACAGAAGATCCTAATGATGAAACGGAACCGCTAGTGGCAGACAATCCAGAGCTCGCTGGCAACTCTGTACTTGTAATATTGATCTGACTTGTGCTAGAAAGACCGGACGTGGTTGGTCCACTTGAGCTCGTTGTATTAGACAGGGCGTATGGGGGCGAAGAAGTGGATGAGCTCTGCTCCAAGCTTGCCGACGAGGGGTATTCAGATGACGTTCCGGAGATTGGAGCTGACAGTGTGACTTCAGAAGTGATGGATGAAGTCGATCGAGGGGTCGCAGTGGATGTCCACGTACTTGGTAATGAGGAATTGGGCACCGTCTCGATCCCGGGACCACTTGTAGCGGAAGGGCTTGGAGAGGGTACAGGAAAACTGGAGCTTGTCAGGAACGGAGTGACTGACGACAGTTGTGACGCCGAGTTGTTCGACGCAGAGGCCGACCCGGTCGGCGAAACAGTGGCGTTGGTGAACGGTCCATTAGTGGATATTAATGCAGATGGTGTCGTGAACAGCGAGCTCTCGCTTTCCGTTGACGCCGATGCTATGGGACTTGAGAAGCCTGGAGGGCTGGGAACCGTGGCCGTTTGTGATGTTAGGCTAGTTCCATTAGATAGAGGGCCGGAAGGCAGAGGGCCAATTGTTGAGCCCTGGGTCGTCAGAGCCTCTGACAGAGAACTAGACGTAACTGATGAAACTGACAGCGGCGATACCATTGGAGATGGCGATAGAGTGCTATTAAAACCGGTTCCTGGCGACGAGTAAGATCCAGAGGATAACATAGTGAGTGTTGTCGGCCCCGGATACGGGGAGCTGATCTGAGTTGTTGAAAAGAAGGAACTAGAACTTGTCATGTTTCTAACCATAGAACCCGATGATGAAGAACTCAGAGGTGCCGAGCTACCGGCTACCGTGACAGATCCATTGGTAGTCGCCAAGGTCGAACTCGAAGTCCCAACGCCTGCGCTGCTGGTAGAGCCAACTACGAGAGGGCTTGTGGTGGCGGCGTTCGAAGTGAGACCCGGGCTTGTCTCAGACACAACAGAGCTGATGCTGGTAGACACAGGGGCTGTTGAGACAAGACTTCCGGGGCTGGACGAAGGGAAAGATGAAATGGAAGTGCTGCTTCCGTATGCTTCCGTTGAGGATGTCAGAGAAATGAATGACGAAAGAGATGCACTAAAGGCCGATGCAGTAGTCGAATTGCTGTAAACTGCGACATTTAACGAGTCAGATACATGGACACGTCGAGGGTTATTGGTCATTATTATTACTCACCTCTGCTTGAGGTTGTCAGAGCGGTCGAAGATGTCGGACGTGGCGGCTGATATCCATATGGGTTGGTGTATGCATCCTGGTCTCGCTGTTGTACAGTAACGTCCTCAAGATGCTCTTCGCCAACCAATCCTCGGAGTCGCTGCCAGATTCCACCCTGGCTTGCCAAGACATGAGGCAGAGAGCTGAGCAGAGCGGAAGCCGACACAAGGTCGATGACAAGAGTTGAGGCTCTCATGATGAGAGACCACTCCCGGGAGGGAAACGGAAATGGCTAGCTTCTCTGAACCAACGATAGTCGACAACACAATGCTCTTGAATTGACACACGAATAAAGGTACGATGAATGAAAACCGAGTCAACGATGTGGTGAAGGAAGAAGGTGATGTTTCGTGGTTATGGTAGTTCTCTGTTTAGGGCTGGGAATGACGGATAACGAATGGACAAGAATACCAGGTTCCCTACCCTCTTCCTTGGCAAAAGGAACGTGTGAGAAGGGCAGAATGGCAGATTCTGCGATCCTGAAGAGAAAATGAGGACGAGAGAAGAAGAAAGACTCTGCCACACGAGGACGAGGGAAGAAGACAGATAAAGGATCACGGGTGTGTGTGACTCCAAGATGTTTAGGCAGGCCTTCAGACACAGTTGAGGAAGGAACGACTGTGGATACAGCAAGGTTACTGCCCACCTCAAACTTGATGTACACATTTTGATATCCGCGGTCCCGTCACGTCGGGCAGGTGCGATCTCATGTAAATTGCTGCTCCTGCCCTCTGACTTCCTCAACAGGTGGCCGGAGACCCACTTACACGCAGTCTGAAGCTGCCCAGATGGTCTGGTCAGGTCCCTACCCAGGTACAACCATCTACGAAGTGTCAGCTCTGGAGGCTAAGGTATCTTTATCGGCACGAAGGCAAGCCATTCTTCCTTGCCCCGGGCACTCACCTCCGGCTACCAGGCTCTGTTTGCCAGTCCAACACCATACGATGTACCTTGCCGTGATGGATCGACGGTAGCAAGCCAGAGGCCGCTCAGCTGTGATGAACTCGGTTTCCTTGTTATCAGCACTCCCTGGATACTGGTTTGTACTACCTTTGTGTCGAGACTGTGCATCGACCAGTCCGTTTTCCGGGTTGCCAAAACTCGATCAGTGACGTGCACGGCCGAGGCATCCAAGGGATACAGGCGAGCAGTGACTTGCATGCTAGCGTACTGGCAAGGGCCCGCTCATCTCACTCGGTTGAGGCTCACAAGTTACATCTGGTAGTCGTTGATGGTCTGTGGATTGGCGATGTTATCATTGATCCATATGTTGTTGGACCGATATTGTCGCCACACCGACGTGTAACCTCATGCCGTCGGAGATACTATCTGCTCTTCATCCGTTTTCAAAGACGTGTCCTCGGCTCTGGCGGACTGCTGGTGTTTGCGATATCAGCCTGTCATGGGTTCCCTGAGATAAAGAGCTGGATCTGGGTATCTGCCGGCCGCAAGATCCATGGGGAAGGTGTACGAGATCCGGTCTAGTTGTTGGCCCAACTTGTCCTTGGCAGCCGTTGAGGCTGTATGCAGAAGAAGCGGGTATGCTGTGATCAGGTACTTCGTGGCATGGGACGAGGTGATGTATGCAAGTGTCCGCGGGCAAGATTGGTTGTCTCCTGAATTGACGTTGTACAAGTCTTCTTGTGGCCCCGTCCTCGGTGGTAAAAAGAGCCACACAGCAGCACCAAAAAGCGCGAAGTGGCTAACAGAAGCATTAGTCTTAACACATGTAATTCAAACCCCGGTTGCATCATCTCGGATATCTCGCGAGATCGTAGAATGACACCTGGTGGACAGAGGCGACTAAGGGCAGCATGTCTGAGGGCGACGAATCTCGATACTTTCGTAAGACGACGTGCTATGGTCTGTGTGGAACTGTCAGCAGCCTGTTCGCATAAATCTTGGTAAATTCTGCGGTGGCGCTCCTAGATGGAGTAGGCTCAAAGGCCGGCTTCTAGCTTGCTTGATGATGGCATGGGTACATACCGCCTATCCGTCGGCGTCCTGCCGTCCAACCTGTCTCGCCTTAATCACCGAGCCAGGGGCACCTATGTTACTAGGAGGGCACAACACCTACAAGACACTTGATCGTCTGCGGGTAACGCAACAACGTGCACGGCTCCAGCTCGAGACAAATTCCGATCCTCAAAACAGTTAACGAGCATGCATGAATGGCCGAATTGGGAAATACGTTGTAACTCGTTTGCCCATGAACCTTTGCTGGCTACAACCTCCCCTGATGCAATGTAACCTCCTGTTATTCGTATGTTCCCAATCCCTCGTGCCTTTGTCATAACTCATGGTCCGTTATTCCGCGTTACACACATGCCAGGTACCATACCCTAGCCTATTCGATGCTTGCTGCTGGGCCCAAACGACTCGGTGACACTGACCCTCCTCTGTCAAAAATGCCGTGTCATCGCCATACACATAGCTGCAGACAGATATTCGGCTACTCTATCCCACAAAGGTCGCTTGCGCAAATCTGCATGATCGATCAACCAATCTCGGTACTGTGCATCTGGGTACCGCTTCACTCGACTTTCTTAGCCGCTTCCCGGAGGCCTGGAGCCGTGCTTGAGGACATCTCGCTCTCCTTCTTCTCGATATCGGCAGCCCACAGAGCAGCACCAACTGGATAGTTGTCAGTTATGTTTCAACATACGTGTCCCCTGTGCTCGAATTGTACAACTTACCTGTGTTGGTAAAGGCGAAGACGATGGAGGCGAAAGGAATCATCTCCAAGAGTGTCGCCACAGTCCCAAAGCCCGAGTATGCACCCACGTGCTCCTTCAGCCATTCAGATCTCTGCGAAGCGGACCATCGCTTAAGTTGGAAGTACTATTACCACCATCGTCAGTCTAATGCTGGACAATCAACTCACAAGCCCTGGGGCTCTTACCCTCTCGTGTGCGGCCGTTCCCCTCGCCCGCCCCTGCAGCAGAACGAAGATGACAGTGCCGACAACTAAAATCAAGGAGTTAGTCTCTCCGGCAATGGTTCATGACTACCCAAGGTGCATACCGGGAATGAAGTTGAGCGGCAGGTACATAAAGTACCGCACGATTGCTTTGGGGCTGAACCCTGAGAAGGGAGACTTGATGATCTTTCCAAGTCTAGCCATGGGGTCACTTCCAGCCTTCAGCTCCCTGCCTTCTCTCACAATATTGGTGGTATCCCTGGCGACGAGAGTGCCGTCAAAAGTATCCAGCAGGGCGTCTTGGAGGAGGAAGTTTCGCGACAAGACGGATATGATGGTCGAGCTCTCGCTGAGAATGAGAATAACCGTGGTGAAGACGGCGAGCGGCCCGTTGACAAAGACAAGGACGGCAAGTTGGGGTACGTAGGTGAAAGCGAACATCGAAGCCACGACGCCGATGGAAAGACCAATCGTAGGTAGAAGTCGCGAAATCAATGGCTTCCATAGTGATCGGTGAGAAGCAAAGTAGAAGATACCCTTTACACAATCGCGTTAGGGAACATCAATGCAGAGATTCATGCGGATATCGAGCTTTTGCTTACCTTGATCGGGTACAGGTAGGAACCACTTCTACTAGCATCCTTGAATAGGATCTTTGCCTTGTCGAAGTCCTCCTTGCTGGGTTGATGTTAGCATCCATCACGTCGAACTTCGGTCAGCTGGTGGTACTAACGCGACTTCTCTGGCTTTGGTCTGCACCGTCTCAATCACGTTTGCAGCCATGGTGAGAACTTGAGCTTATCCGCGAGTATGTTATGATGTGTTTTGCAAGATATTGGTGGTATTGCTGAGAAGAATGGAGAGAGAAAGATGGAAGAAGAGTAAGTTGAGGTCTGAGCCGGAAGAGAGAGGTCAATTGGAATGCAATTCTCGTGCCCCACGATGGCTGAGTGCGTCAGTATTGCTTCATGTGAATCAGGCTTTGCTTGTCTGTCACAAGCCCAAGGACCCTGAAGTCCAGAGCTACCTCGCAGGTCAAGTACGTCATAATGTGGCTTAAGCTTTTCCTACTCGCCTGCAAAAGATGACGTGTGGCTTGACGCAGTGGGGCAATGCCTGGTCTGGATTCTTCTCTCGGCAAATGAGACACTAACCCTATTCGGGTAGATGGTGATCTTATCCGAGTTCCAACTCCCACAGATTATTATTAACAGGCTGTCCTCACCAGAGCAGCTCGTCACGACAGCTTCCACGCTCCAGTTCTGCCATCCTGGCAATGTGCCGCTGGGACACTACATGAAGGAATGGGCGGGTTGCTGACACATATTTGCTGTGAAGGCGTTCGGTCCATTCGGAGAGTCTCTGACGGACCACGACGTACCGTAGGATTGCCGATTTTACGACATCCTCCGGACTCGATTCCTTCTTGAGCCTTTGGAAGGACAGACTCGGTCCCCGTTTCCGTTTGGTGCACTTGCGGTTTCGCCGCCGAGGCTTTCCAGGAAGTCTGGACGTGGTCTTTCCTAATTCGGGACATTGATGACCTGCGCCCTGAACCTGGCAGTGGATGAGCTCGGTCTCTGACATCACATCCCGGCTCCGGATGATGCACTTACTGCTGCAATCAATTCCAGCTGGTTCTTGAGCGTCATGTGCCTTGTGGCTATATCCTAGGAACGATCTCCAATCGTTTGCGAAGTCGCCCTTGAACATGTTTATGCTCACGGCAGGGGTACGACATCTGGCGGAATGACACGCACGCTGCCTGGATTGAGGCTGTCGATGGCTTCTCTTTTCCACGCCTTTTACCGCAAACCCGCTCTTTTTGTTTTGTTCACTATGTCTGGTTCAATCTAGCGACTGACTACTTGTGCTACAAACCCTACTCACCAGGCCTCACCTACCCTCCGAACCTGCAGAGCTAATGCAAGGCACGACGTCGCATGCGTCTGACGCCAACATTCAGCTCAGGGGAGCCAACACCACCAACATATATGAGTTACCCTTTTGACTATATTAAGTGGCATCGAGTTGGCTCTCTGTCCAACTGCTCGTTGATTGGTGGCAACGGCAAGTGGCGTTGCTCACCGGTTAACTGGTCTTGGTCACTCCCAGGCCCTCATATGCTTCTGTTTAGCCGTCAGCCACTGTCGCTATACCAGTCTGTAGTTATACCTCCAGACGACGAGAACAGGAAACTTTCTCGTAATGGGTCACTGTTCAACCGGCAATATCTTGTTTGTGTGTTCTTCCATACTCTGCCTTGCAGAGCGTTACGTCTGTCCATTTCTGCCCTGTTCGGTGCCATGGACATATAATGAGGCTTGGGTCACACCAGCCTTCAAATAGGGTCGTCCCCTTCTGACGTCCACCCGACTTCTTCTCTATCGACATTACATTCGCTGACTATCGACCGTCACTCGTTGCCTATTTCTCAACTGCTTTCGCTATACTACTTGATCAGCCAAGTTCCTCAACGTAATCGAGATGAAGTCTACCTGTGTCACGCTGTTGGCACTTGCCGCTACTGCGGCGGCACTTGAGGTCCGCGAAGAGCAGCAGCAGCAGTGGACTACCAGCACCGTCTACACCACAACCACCAGGACCGTCACCAGCTGTGCCCCGGCCGTGACGTCCTGCCCGGCTCACAGCACTGTCATCACCACGGTCACTATCCCTGTTAGCACCACCGTGTGCCCGGTGACCAGCACCTGGGTGCCTCCGCCGCCGCCGCCCCCTCCCCCTTCATCCACCTGGGTCCCTCCACCTCCTCCAGCATCAACATCAACAACCACGAAGCCGACAACTACCACCACGGCAACAGCCACCATCAGTCTCGGAACCCCAACCTCCACCTGGTCGCCGCCACCGCCTCCACCGCCACCCCCAGCCTCGTCGACAAGCGAGACGCCGGGCTTCCCTACTGTGACGTACCCGACAATCACCTTCCCCACGGTGCCCACGACTTCTCTCGTGATCGTCACACCAACGACAACCTTCAAGCCCGCGTCGGTCGGCACAGTCACTCGCTCTAGCGCGACGACTTCGGCCACCTTCGCCGTGGTCAACGGTGGCGCTGCGCAGCACGTACAGCGTGCCGGCGGAGCGCTTGTTGCCGTTGCCGTCGCCGCTGCTCTGATTTGAGGAATGCTTTGATCGGGAGAGGAGGACGCAGCGGTCTCTTTTCGCATCTACTTTCTTGTGATGTACCTTTGCTCGTTTCGCGCGTGGACGTAATCGGTCATTACAAAAGCAGGGAACATGTAGTCTTGATCACGGTTTCGACTAGATGCCTGTATCGGACGGCAACATGAATTAACTTTTTACTTCTCTAATTGTTTTATAATGTACGCATACCAGAGTTTCTTCCATAGCTACCAAGTAATCCCAATAAATCATTCCATTAAAACCAGATCTCCACAGTCCTCTTGCGAACAAACAAGGCGACCGTGACTTGCATTTACTTAACTGCGCCGCACCCACGTCTCCTCTCCTCACTTTATCCCACAGTACTTTATCCCAGCCGCCTCCGCAAAACCCTGCTGCACGTCATTTGTATATAAGCCGGTCAAGCATTTGACCCCAGATCCGGTCGAATGGTAATAACCGCGGCGTGCATGAGGACTCATATTGACGACCGGGTAAAACAATCCTCCTTTCTCTCTCAGGCGGACAAAAGGGGGGGAGGAGAAGAAGCGACTTCAGGGTTAGGGTCAGTACCCGTTTTTTCTTCCTCCAAGACGGTGTCCCATCCGAGCAAATTCAGACGAGGCGGTAACTGTACCTTATGCTAACGTCAGGTGGATGCGCTGGGTCTCAACGCTATGTGTTGGCTAGTTGGAGATGAGTAAGGGAACAGAAGCAGGATTGCATTCGAGGATACCAAGGTACATGTACATATACAGTACCCTCTGATCCGGCAAAGAGCTGCAGCGGCCTGACACGTAGATTCCAGGTAATAGAGAGACACTGCGATTGATCCGTTGAGATATCCCTGGCCATTTATCAGTCATGCAGAGGTGTCAACAGCATCGGTTGTGGTGATGATGATGCCGATTGGTGAGCACTTTGCACCAATACTTGGTTTCAAAATTAAATATCCAAGACCCAGACCTTCCCAAGATTTCGATGGCAAAAGCATAAGGCTGAGCAATCGATGCGACGTTTTCGAAAGGTAGGAGGAACCAGTCTAAATGAGTGTCTTCAACTTTCCGAACAGAACCTCGCTCAACTTCATTGAGCGACAGACGCCACGCTGATTGGGAGGGGAGCCGGAAATCGACGGAGATGGCGTGGCGTGGATGAGCTGAGCGAAATAAGGCGGTGGCTGGTTCCAGGTTCAAAACGAAAGCAGATCACAGCTCCAGGACTCAACAGTTGGCCCGTCGAGCGTCGACCCATTTCTCCACGGTGCTGCCATCTGGATTCTATGCCTGAACGGGCACGGGATATCCAGCGCGCCATGCCCGGTGGTTAAGCTCGTCCAAGGCACCCTGCGCGACCAGGGCGAGATCTCCCTCTCTCGAATTAGGTTCTTGCTGAGCGCCCTGGACAGCATTACCGAGTGAATCCTGCGACGATGGAGGCGAAGGCGCGCCGGCAGCCGCAGGAGGAGAGAACGGTGCAGGTGAAACCGGTTTGTCGCTAGCACTAGACTCCGGTCGAGGCTGAGAAGGTGGAGAGTCAGGAGCTTGTGAGGCGGCAACGGGAGGATCATTCAGCTCGTCAGCCGTGCTTCTGATCAAGGGGTCGAGCTTGGTGTGGAATTGTGCCTCCGTGATGGCCTGGGAGCGATACTGGTTGCACAGCCCCTGGAACTAGTCTCGGGCTGGTTGGGGAATGTTGCGATCTGTCATGATCTGTGCCATCCACTTGCCGCGGTCGTCCTGTTGTGCCTCCTTGAAGTCTGTGCCGATGGGATGTTCGACATCCCACAGACAAGGTGCTTTTCTGCCTGTGCAAAGGCTGCAGGAGGTAACTAGCCGACCCAGGTTGTTGCACTATTGGATATGTTAGTCCAAAGTGATACTGGTCGGGATGTATAAAGGTTGCGAATGTGGCAATTGCTGATCAAGCCACCAAAGGGAAACGAGAGCATATAACTTACCTGTTTCTTGGCTTTTTTGCATGCTCTGCACGAGATATTCTCTCGCTTCGTCTGCTGGTCCTTAGGTGCGGCGAAGGCGCCGCTGTCCACTGGAGCAGATGTGGCCGCAGGCTTGGATCTCTTCCTGCTGGAAGAGGGAGCTGACGTATTTTCGTTCTCCCGGGCCGGGTTGTCCGTGCTTTTGCGCTTCCTGGTGTTAGGGGTGGCGGATGCGCCGTTGCTCGCTGCAGCGACAGGTGCCGGAGCTACAGCTGAGGCTGGAGTAGATGGAGTTCCGGCCTCAAGAACCCGAGACTCGGGGTTGCCTCTTCCATTGATCGGCGTGAAATGTGGCATTATGTCCTGACGCAATTGTAAGGAACGTCGTTAAAGGACCAGTGGTTGATGATTGTGGAAGGTACTGTATGGGAGTATTGAGAATAGAAAAGGGGTATACTAGCTAATGACTTGCTTTGGTGAAGTATTGCTGAAGATCTTGACTGTCTGCACCTCTGCTGACGATATATAGGAGAGCGGTTGGTAGGAAGGAAGAAATGCCTCTATGGGACGGGGGTACTGTTTAAATACCATGGCTGGACATAGCAAAACTAGGTTCAGAAGGAAGGTTCATATAATGTCCTGCAAACTAGGAAGGTTTTTGGGTGTCGGAGACCGCTAGAAACCTTTTTTCCTTTGGATGAGCCGCTGACTCTCTCCCGTAGGCCGGTTGCGTGGTTTTACTGAATGGCAACGCGTCCCAGTAGACGGCGAGCACTTACATTCTGTTCTATTTCCATGTCTCTATTCCGACCTGACCGAGTATTCAAGCATCACTGTCGAAGACGGGTCTGACGTAGAATGGCTGCATACCGAGTCATACTAGAGGCAAGCATTGATTGCGTATACGTGGGAAATGGTTCACGAAGGTTCATCTCTGGAGCTTTCGGCAGGCATACGGAGGGGGTATAGACTCGGTCGTGTCGGAGACCGAGGCATCCAGAAACCCTGAGCATGGGGCTATTGACACAGTGAACTGAACGCCATGTTCTTCGTATGGCTAAGGTAGGTAGCTGGACTGTTGCGTGCAGACTCTTGTCATCAGCAGGATGACCTATTTGGTACATGAGGTGGCTAGAAGGGTGCTAAGCCTGGGCCCTCTGACGCAGCATAAAACCAACTCTCGACGGTTCCCAAATAGGAAGTACCTTAAGATAAGATAAATACCTTAGGTTGCAGGAGCCTCAGGTTCGAGGCTTTTGACCATTTTTAAGGTTTTACTGAAGCAGTTGCGTGGGACTCACTCGTGTACTTGCCTTATTTGGGATGTCGAAGACCCGGGCCTTCACACCGCACAGTGTCCCTTACGTACATGCTGCTGCCAACATCACTTTTTGGCAAGCATACCTGCGAAAGTTGCAAGAGAGGTACACCCAGAGCACACAGAGTCACGAAGGAGCAGAAAAATTCTTCGTGAGCTCGGTAGTGGCCACTTTCCATAAGTTCTCGCCTCCACAAGGTGTTTCGGGCTTCTCATAGGAGACTGCGGCCACTCAGGCGGCATGTCCGGAGGATGCAGCTCTCTCGCCAAAGAAATATCACCATCACGAGCCCACAGTATGCTTTCCGTACCCTGCAAGCTAGTCCAGACTGTGGACGGTCTCCGCTTTATGAGCTGTATTGGCCTCACCATAGATGGAAGGCATACCCCACGAAGGCAAAGATAGAGGTCGATACGCAGCCACAAAAAGGGTTGGCAAAATTACAACCCGGTGTCAAGAAGTGAAACGTAACAAGACTAGGCGAGTGGCCTGCAATGCTATAGGTCAAGACCATAGATGACAGCGGGTGGCCGAATGGACGAAGAACAGAAATGCAGATGTGAAGATTGGAAGTCGAATAGGCGATGGATTAGATTGAACGTAACTCGCGGAACAAAATATCGGACGAAACTAGATACAGCAAACAAGGATACACAAATAACAAGATACACGATACAGGATCGAAGCGCCTCATCAATTCGCCCTGTGTTATCAACCAAGATGGCTTCCATCAGCTGAGTTTGTTGTCCTGGATTATTTACTGCGGACTTCTTCTATGTAAACAGAAGGACCATGGATGTTTATGCCTGATAAGTTAGGTTAGCATCATGTCTTCGTTGTCGGTTAAAGTCGTGTGGAGACTCGAAGCTGACCGGCTAAATTGATTCCCACCTGTAAGACGCCAGCAAACGCATTGGCTTCTCTCAGAACGAAAAGAGAAATGCGGTACAAGAGAGCATTGGAGGTTGCTTAGATGGAACATACATAGAATCTATAGAAAACCGTAATACCATTAACTCTCACCCTCGCAGCACTTATCGAAGCTCAGCTGAACCCAAAAGTAAACCCGCACACCTCCCTCATCACACCGCACCTCACCTCCCCTCCGGCCCTCCTTCCCTCCCTCTCCAATGGAAACCCTCCGCCTGCCCAAAGCCCCTCCCCTGGACCCAGCCTGGCTGCAATTCGAAGCCAACTCCGGCATCGCCAGACCCAAACCCGCCCTGTCCGCCCTCGAGCGCCAGCCCCTCTACGCAGCAGAATGCCGCGCCCTGACCGCGCGGATGACGCGCCCGGGCGCACGTGACCACCACCTCTCGCAGGGCATCGCCGTAACGCCCTTCACCGTCCCCTCGTCGACGGACGGCTACGCCATCCCCGTGCTGCGCTTCGCCGCGTCGTCTCCTCCAACCGCTCCCTCTGAGACGAAGGAGGAGGCGACGGCAGGCTCGGGGTCGGGCTCGAGCGGCCACCCCCCGTCCACAACAGTCATCTACCTCCACGGCGGCGGCCTCGTAGTCGGCGAAGCCGACAGCGAGGAGCTGACCTGCCGGCGCATCGCGGCCGACCCCAGCCTCGGCGCGACCGTGTACTCGATCGGCTACCGGCTGATGCCCTCGCACCCGGCCACGACGTGCCTGGCCGACTGCGTCGACGCCTTCGAGGGCATCCTGTCGTCGTCGCACCGCTCGCCCACCGCCACCACGGCGGTGCTGGTGGTCGGGTCGTCGTCGGGCGGCGAGCTGGCGGCCCTGCTGGCCGGACGGATCGGAAGACGCCGCATCCGCGGCGTCGCGCTGCGCTGCCCCGTGACGAGCGACGCCGGGACTTCGGCTGAGGAGTACGTGCCCGCCCGGTTCCGGGACCTGCACACCAGCTCCGGGGACGACAGCTTCGTGAACTGCCTGCTGGGCAGGATGGTGCGCGCCGTGCCGCGCGACGGGCTGGCCTACATGCCGCTCGAGGCCGGGGAGGAGGAGCTGCGCCGCATGCCCAGGACGTGGATACAGGTGTGCACTAACGACGGGCTGTACTCCGACGGCGTGTGCTACGCCAAGGCGCTGGAAGAGGTTGGCGTCGAGGTCGGGGTCGATGTTGTTTGGGGGTGGCCGCATACCTTCTGGTTGAAGGCGCCCGAGTTGGATAGGGCGCTGGAGGCGGAGGAGGAGATGCTGCGCGCTCTCAGGTGGCTGGCGGAGTAGACCTAGTGGGGTTTTGTTGCATATGTTAGCCCGTATCGAGTTGCGGTGTTGCTGTACATGTAAGCTCGTCACTGGAGATGTAGACTGTGTGTAGTGAGATATTAGGATGAATTCGGTACGCCTCCTGACGCGATATCCGCTATCTACAATGCTAGAGTACACAAATGGGACGGGACAGCCACGACCTCTAGAGAACAGACAGATCGCCGAATTTTTCCTGCGAGGGTAATTAGTATCTTGTATCTTGCGTTGGTTCCGGAATGGTGAAGAACAAACCTTGTATCCTGGCACCGACCAGCGACCCTTGGAAACGAGCTTGGCGGTCTTCTCATCGATCGAAGGCTCGGCAGCAGCGACCTCGTCGACGGTAAGGTCCTCGAACGGCCGGGCAGTTTCAATGTTCTTCAGTGTCTTCTCGAGATCCTGGAGTTCCAGGTCGACCTTCTGCTTGGTGGCCTGGGCGTTCTTGACGGCCTCAACCTCGAAGGCCTCGATGGCCTTGAGCTGGCGGTTGACGTCGTAGGTGGCGGGCTTGAAGGCATTGAAGCGCTTCTCGATCTCGTCGACGACGGCCTGGTTCTTGAGCACCGAGCGGTACTGCGCGAAGTCGACCGTGGTGGGCTGCTCCTGGAGCACCTGGAGCTTCCGGCGCGCGTCGTCGTTGCGCTTCTTGAAGGCCTGGAGCCCGGACACCGTCTGACCGCGGAGGCCGAGCGAGGTGGTGACTTTAGCCCAGTCGAGCTTGAGCGCGGCGGATCTCTGTCGGAACGAAGAGGGAAGAAATTAGCTCATCGTCGCGGCAGCGCTACAGCAGCAGCAGTAGGAAGAAACACCCATTGAGGCATCGTGACTTCCATAGAAGACTCCATTGGGATAGGAATCAGCTCAATTGAGGGATTGACTTACCGTAGCCATGGCTGTGGTGGTTGTGTTTGAAGGTTGTCAAAGAGTGGAGAGTGAGGTTGAGCTTCTCGACTTTGCTTTGCCGAACCTGACGCACGTTTCGAGCCGCACGCCCAGATCACGTGCAAAGTCACGAGACCTCAACATGTTGCTAAACCCGTCTGAAGGACGGCATCATGGTAGGTGTCTGTCTCGGGACTGAGTTCAACAGGTGTATTTTTTTTTAATACTATAACAAGTTTCTGTCTCCCTGTTTTGTTCACTTAGTATGCAAAATGCTTCAAGCTCAGTACCAGCCAATATTACATGCATATGGTTCGAACTCTAAGGGTGAAAAGGACTGATATGTTCACTGAAACGGAGGCACGTAGAGTCGCTCCGTGGTCAAATGCAACCATTTTCATGTGCCTAGCATAAACTAGATAAGCCTCCCAGCTTTTAAGAACCCTAATTAGCCCGCAGTGCCGGCAGGATATGGGCCGACATCATGTATCCGCGTCATAGCATCCTTGATCACCGGAGACTTGGCCAGCCAGTTCCACCCACCCCTCAATTCAGACAGTGTAGGCGCACCCTAGACACTCAATGCCATGATCGAGTTGACTATGTCGTTGTCGTTCTCTTTGAGCGCTTTGATGGCCTTCTTGCGGCTAACCGAGGCCTGAGTCATGACGAGTTCGATGTCCTTATCCTCGATGCCCTCCGCATCGACCTCTTCGTCATCGTCCTCCTCCTCCTCCGCGGCCTTCTCACCCTGGCTGTGGTCGTGGCCGGCGTGGTCGTGGTCGTGGGCGGCATTGGCGAGCTGCTGCGCAGCCGCGGCCTGAGCGCTGGCATTCAGGTCCTCGATCTTGGCCTCGCCAAAGACGCTGTGTATACGGTCAGTCTCAAGTCTACTTACCGTACAACTGTATGATATATGATTGGCCAGTAACTCACATGTAGGTGTTGCTGTTGGGCGACTTGTAGACCTCCGGGTTGTTGATAACAAACAGGATCTGTAGACACGACTGTTAATCTCTATGTTGCTCATTCCACACATCCCCTTCAATAAGATCATGGCAATGCGAGGCTCCTGGATGGTTGATTCGCGGCCAAGCATAGGTCTGACTGCATCTAGCGAACCAGCTTCCAATGCTAATGTACGACGGAGCAAAATGTTCTACTGACGTTCTTGGGCCGGCGGAGAGTCACACGGGTGATACCCTGGACGCGGACGAGGTGCAGCTTCTCGATGGCCTTGCGGGCCTTCTTCTCGTTGCGAGAGTGGACAATAGCGGTCGAGCCAGACGGGAGGTTGCCCTCCTCGCCCTCGGCATCGGAGTCGGAGCTGTCGTCGTCCTCAAGATCCTCGACGACGGTCTTCTTAGGCTCCTCATCCGGGAGCTCTTCGACGCGGGGGTGAGCCATTTTGGGGGCTAGACGTGGACAAGCTTGAGGTTAGCAATGAAGCCCACGAAAATTCCGTCGTCGGCCACAAAATCGGCCGAGGTCAAACGTCAGAGCCTTCCAGGCAAAAACACCACAAATCACACGGGGGATCTATGCTACGTACATATGAGGTAGATTGACGGGAATCGAAAAGGCCCAGACGTTGAGAGCTATAGGTAGTTTCGCGGTGATTGTGGGTAGTAAGTCCAACTGCAAGCCTGGTCTGCGTGGTCCAAATCTCAAAGTTCGAATTCTAGGTACGTACCTCACCACCTAGGGTTTTGGCCAGTCCATTCGTCAATTTCTGCCCGAATCCTGAACTTCCTTCTCTTAGTCAGCAGTTTGACTGTTGACACCATTTATCCGCACCGGTTACGGATATCGATATCAACGGAGATGTACCAAGTTGGATTGTTTGAGGTCTAGTAGTTGCATGATTATACTTATGGCTTGTCATATTCACGCTGTACACAGCTTACAGTACCAGGAAGAGAGCTCCGTTGGCCAGTCCTTGTCATGTGCTTTTGCAGTTTCCATATCATTGACGCCGAGTCACCATGTATAATGATGATGATAGGTGATGTGTGTTGACATACAGGCCTGTGGAAAACGAGGAAAGGAAATCCAGCATCCGAGTGCTGTAATATCATGCAGACCGTTCCCATAGTAAACCGTCCGTCCGTCCATCCCCGGAAAAAGCCATGCCTGCCTGCTGAGGACGAGGCAAGCAAACAACCAGCCAACTAAGCCAACATTTTCCCCTTCCGTCCCCTAACTTCCCACCAAAGTCGATGCGCAGTGTGGTGCGACTGTGTCGAATCCCTTATGCCGATGCCTTGACCTTGGCGAGAGCCTTGTTCTGCTCGAACCGCCTCTGCTTCTTCAACCGCATGACCTTGAATCGCTCGAAGTCGGTAAGAGCCTTCCGTCGCTGCTGCTGCAGACGCTTCTTGGCCCAGTTGCTCTCCTTCCACTTGGCATCGATGCCGGCCTTCTCCCACGCAGCCTTGACGGCTCCTGTGCGGGCACCGCGGGGGAGCTTGTCGATCACGAACGCGGACAGAAGGAGGCTGGAGAAAGAGAACGGTTGGCGGGGAACGGCGAGCTTGGCGTCTGAGGAGGGACCGTCAATGAGAGCCTGTATTCGTTTCGTGTCAGTGTCCTTGTTCCGCGCTTCCGAATGCCTTCTCCTCCACTATTGAGTCCATGCACGTACACGCTTGTGGTCGATGATCTCGACGATGGTGGCGAGGCGACCGGCATACGGGCCCTCCTGGAGGAGGACAACGCGGCCGACCTCGACATTCTTCCAGTTGGAAGCACTGATTTCCGCAGCCATCGTGAGGAAGTATCCGACTGTAGATTGGAAGACGCGTTTGTTAGCGATCGCGAGTTCAAGACGACTGCACGAAGTGTGATGGATATTTGTGGTCGGATGTGCGAATGAAGGATTGGTTTCGAGTGAGTGATCGCGTACCTGGTAACTGGTCGACTGAAGTTAGTTCGTTGTTGCTGATTGCTCCCGTCACGATTCAAGGTTCGAGAATCGGCAAGCTGGGTCTTGGGGTTTGGTGCGCTCAAAATTTCCCACGCACAGAACCCTAACGGAGGCCAATTTTGACCGAGCCGAAAAATTGCAAATCAAGGCCCGTGCGTTTTGACTCGGTCACGTGAGCTATGTGATTGTGGCCGACCCACTTTACGCGTCTCCCAAATTTTGCAAGACGGTCGAAGCGCGTTCCCCTGGCGGACCTCAACGACATCCCATCCTTCCGCCGCAAACGAACCCCTGCAGATGGGTTTCCCATCGCCAGGATGGCGCCAGATCCCCATGGCACTGGACGCAAAACGAGCGGGATGAACCACAGTGCTACCAATGGCTTTCATAATTTTTCAAATCAACCTCCTCCGTCGACGCTCGCGGCTCAGCTCGTGGATAACATTGCGACGCCTGCTGCCCGATCTTCCCATCCCGACGAGACGAATGAGCTGAAACGACTGTTTGCTATCATTGAGCATATCAAAAACCAGCCGGACTTGCTGAAAACAGATCAGGAGCGGATAGATCACAACCACATACTCATCTACGTCTACACCCGAATCGTCCTCGAGGGCCTACAGTGGGATGACCCATTTGCCAAGAATGCTGAGCTGGTATCCGAAGCCTTGAAGGCCCTCAACTTTCTGGAGGTTACGATCAATGAGACTCCGACTGTCTTGACATACATAGCCGATGAAAAGGCATTCTTGTTCAGGGGTCGGGAGCCCTTGTGGCTCTGGCTCTTACCGAGAGTTCTGCGTATGCTTGGCTCTGAGCCTTGTATACACCTAACTTCTGCTATTGAGCACCTTTGCTCCAATCTGTTTCGCGTTGCGTGCCGCCACAGCTCTCTATGGGAAATCGGCCCTCAAATCTTGCTTTATTTCCAGACCAATTTTGGCATGATCGAAGCTCACCTGAAAGAAGTCGACATGCATGTGGCTGAAGGCGAGGCCCGTCACGATGGCAGCACCTTCGAACTGGACCTTGTCCCCCATAAATGGCTTCGAATGCTGGGGTTAGCTAATCCGGCCTCTCAACAGCGATGCTCCTACTCCCTCCATTCTCTTCCGCAGGCCGTCCGCCACGCGACGAGCCTAGTTCGTATCTTGACGAGCGTGGTGCAGCCAGATGCCGCCTTCTCAGACACTGGAAATGTGTCAAGTGCTCCCATTGCTTCCCTCGACAACCACGTAGTGTGGCTGCTCGACTCACTTGTCTTTCTTAATCCGGTTCTACTGCATTGTCAGACCACGATTGATATGTCATCGTTGTCTGGCGTTGAGCTGTGCGTGCAACTTGTCAATTCACTTGACGGTGATGGCCCCGCTTATGGAGTGTCCGGGATGATACGTCAGAAGATGTACAACGTTCTTGTAATCATATGTGCCGGTGTAGCTGAGACATCCAGAGAGCTTTATGGAGCAGATGATCGCGCCGTGGAGTCCCGTTACGTGCTCTGTTCTGCCCTGATAAAACTCGGCCGAGCAGCAATGACCTTCAAGCCTATCTTGAGGACAATGAAAGCTCAGCTTCTCTGGCCACTAAAGACACTCACCTTGGAGCACCATGCTGTTGGTGCTGAATCGGACTTATGGGTAGGTGTCTTCGCTCTCCCGTTGCCGAGCGATCCTTGGCCGTGAGGCTAACTCTCCTCTAGCAATTGCGTGTCTTACTTGAACGCATCACGAATGGCACATCGCTCGATGAGCTTACATTTCCGACTATTGTCATGCCGCAAATGTTCCTCGACCCTCGGCTTTCCCATCAAGTTACTACAATTCACCCGGCACTGCAGCATGAGCAACGAATTCATCACCAACCTGTCCATCGTCCAGCCAAGAGATTGCGTCCGTCTGTCGGATACCGCACTTTGCCGGAGATAATTGCGTTGATCGACCGCTTAGTTCCAGTGCGATCCTCCTCTGGTGCGATTACGGTCCTCGAGGGCCAAGTTCTGTAAGTCCGATTCTGCGAGAGCTACGTAAACCCATGGCTGACTTCCAACAACTAGTATCGACGCATTCAACTCTCTAGAAGAGGACGACCGCTGCCTGTTTATCGAGTTATTGTGTCGAGTATGCTGCGCAGCCGATGATACTCTTACTATCACACACAACTCCGGTAGCGGGGCGCCACAAATGCGTTGCTCGGTCTGCGCGGATACCGGGCAGGAGAGGACTACTATGCCCGAATGCTCGGAAAAATTCGCTAAGACTGCTGCATGTGCTATATTCGCAAACATTGTCAGGATTCCTGCCTTTTTGGAGTCGAGGCGACTTCGTGTGGTTGCGATGATTTCTCTTAGGACGATTTTACAACACTCGCCCGATGACCAATTCTGGGATCTGCAACGACCTGGCGGGCTAGGTCAATGGTGCACTCAATCTCTGCAAAGTTCGGTAAGAGAGCTTCGACTTGCAGCCGGGCGAGCGTTGGCTGCGTTCCTTGGAGGATATGGCCAGGCGACATGCGATGAAGCAACTCTGGATCGTAACCGTATCTACGTCGTTGGCGTTCTAAAGCTGTTGTCGGACAAAAATATCCCACATCTCCATGAAACTTGCATAGCCGCTTGGGGTCAGGTTGGCCGCGTCGCGCCCGACGAAGAGCTCAACCTTGTGCTGCTTCAACTTCTCGAGTACCTGGGGCACCGCAACATGATCGTCTCGGCCTTCGCATTCAACGAGATTTTGGCCGTGGCAGATGCCCGCTGCGTAATTCCCCGCCAGCTATTCGCGCCGTTCTGGAAGACTCTCGGTTTCACCGCCATCAAAGATCTTGTATCTAAACCACAAACAAGTAAGATGGTTGCCGAACTACTACATACAAGCGTGCCAGTGCTTTTGAAGCTGGTGCAGACCCACGCACTGCCTTGGCTGGTTTTGACGAAAAAGCGGGAAGTCATCCAGAAAATTGCCGAAGCACGGGGTGAGAAGGAGACATGGGAGCCCCTTATCGATGGTCACAATATCGGCGCTACTCTTGCTCTTCTTCTTGTTCAGGATGTGCCTAACCTTCCCGACTACTGCATTTCTCTATTCCGACATGTATCGTCCCATTTCGACAAGTACAGTCTGGTTGACCTGCTAGCATCGGAACCAACCTTGACGGCACTAGAGCTGTTCAAGGCCTGTGGCGATGCGGACGAGACCCGCAAACCTCGAGTGAGTTGCAGAATCTCATTATCTGTGTTGAGAGGCATGATTACTGATGCCGCTTAGATACGGGCCGCGTTAACCTTGATGGCGAGCCTGCTTTTGCCAGAGAGCGGCAGAAAGAAGGTTCATCATGTCGGTCGCTTCTTCCAGCAGCATGCCTTGGGGCTCACCGCCAGACTTAGCGATGTGATCAACGATCTTCTGAATCGTAACCCACCCGTGCAGGAGAAGCGAAGGTACATTAAAGCTATGGAAGAGATGGTAAGAGTATGTAAGTCTTACGTCCGCATAGCTCGTCCGCAGGTACGTCCACTATATGAAACAACCTGTGTTCCTCTCCGCGAAGTTTAGCTTACTGATAACGGTCAGATCGCTACCTGCCTGCTCTCCGCTCTTGCTTATGATGAGCTACGAGCCGCGGCCTTTTCCTGCTGGCATGTATTACTCACTCACATGGAAGACGAAGACGTTGAGAGCCTTCTTGAGACCACATTCTTTATCATCGATCATTACTGGCAGTCATTTGGCAAAGGAACTCGCGAGGAATGCACAGACCTGCTGAATACTCTGCTTACCAAGTTTGGGCAAGTCATGGAAGAAATGATCGACAAACTCCCATCACTCAACGACATAAAAGAGTTAGCGAACATCAACAAGCGACTCGATAAGATGCGGACTCCTCTCGACAGCAGACAAGTCTTTCCTCTGTTTGCATCCAGGTTGGGACACGAACATGCAGGTGTCGTATTGCAAACCTTGAACGAACTCGCGTCCTATCTTCGGAAGAATCAGGGCTATCTCCAGGCTTCTGCTATCAGCGATCAACCGGATTCCGTTATTGCATTACTAACGCGAGCCCTCCTCGACTGTTCGTCCAAGTTCAACGGATGGCAGCTACAGATTGCCAGGGGCTGCGCCGAGTGCATCGGGCTCATTGGTTGTCTAGACTCAAATCGGGTCGAGGCACCCCGGGAGCAGAAGCAATTCGTCGTCATGGAAAATTTCGATAATGCCCATGAGACTACCGACTTCGTGGCCTACTTATTGGAGAATGTCCTGGTTAAGGCTTTTCTCTCTGCCACTGACCCACGTTATATCGGCTTCCTTTCGTACGCAATGCAGGAGCTTCTGGAGAGCTGCGACTTCAAAGTGGCATATGCCCATCAGGGTGTTGGAGAGACCCTACCAATCTACAGGAAGTGGATGGCCATCCCAGAAGCCACCAAGGAAGTCTTGGCGCCATTCTTAACCTCCAGGTTTGTCCTTGCTCCTATGGTCTGGCCGCCCGTTGAGTACCCCATTTTCCAACCCAGCAAAGGATACGGCAACTGGCTACGCCCGTTCGTCCTAGATCTTCTCAAGAACGGGCAAAATGCGTTTGCTCAGATTATCTTTGAGCCATTGTCACGGGTCATCCGCGTCAAAGACGTATTCGTCGCTGAGTTTCTTCTGCCATACCTCGTTGTGCATGTCGTGGTTGGGGAGGAAGGGACACCGCACTTGAGGAAGAAGATCATCAACGAGCTTCTCACGATCATGAACTATGAGCCAAAGGAGAACGCAAGTTTTGTAGAGCGTGAGGACATCAAACATTGTTACCAGGTAAGCCTACACTTCTTCATTGCTTCCCGTTGGCTTGACTAACGTTCTGCAGGCCGTCTTCAGCATTCTTGACTATGCTATGAGGTGGCTACAAGCCACCAAAGCGAAGCATGGCGCAACGGGTGCGTATACGCAAAGGTACGCTCGCATACAAGAAGTGCTTGACTCGATCCATCCGGAATTGATAGCCCGTCGGGCTGTGGACTGCAAGCAATACTCGCTTGCCCTCTTCCATCTAGAACCGCATGTTTTCCGCGCCAGCCAAGAAAAACAGAATGATCCGAAGGCTCCTGCCCGACTTCTTCAATCTTTGCAAGACATTTACGCTGAAATAGACGACCCTGATGGACTCGAAGGGATTTTTGCCAACCTCCCCAACGTGGATATTAACCAGCAAATTCTGAGCCACAAAAAAGCGGGACGGTGGGAGGCCACCCAGACGTGGTACGAGATACGACTAGCAGAAGATCCGGATAACCTCGACGTGCAGCTGGACCTGCTCACCTGTCTAAAGGAGTCCGGTCAACACGGTAAGCTCAGCTTAAACCACGACTAAGAGCTCGCTGCTAACCTTGTCTTTTCTACAGATGTCCTCCTCAATTATGTAGAGGGCATGAACACAAGTCTCACAGCAAATAAGATCGCCCACTTCGCGGTTGAAGCCTCCTGGGCTACAGGGCGATGGGAGACTCTGCAAAAGTATCTGAATCTCTATAATGGGGAGCAGAACGAACACTTCAGTCTCGGTATTGCTCAAGCGCTGCTCCAGCTCAAGCATGGTGATAAGCACGGGTTCCAGGAATACATCCAGATGATGAGAGACAAGGTGGCATCAGAACTATCTCAGTCATCCACGGCATCTTTTCGAGCATGTCACGAGGCCAGGCTTAAATGCCATGTTCTTACCGATCTGGAGATTATTGCTGGTCAGCAGGACGCAAATAATACGCAGCAGACACTAGTCTCGCTGGAGCGTCGTCTGGAGATCTTGGGCGCATATGTCACTGACAAGCAATATTTGCTAGGAATCAGGAGAGCTGCTATGGAGCTTATGCGGTTAGTGAGCTGTATCCCATGGTCTATGCCGGCTGAGCTAACTTGTCCTAGTCCGATTTTCGCCGATGGTGATATCTCCTCGCTGTGGCTGTCCAGTGCTCGCTTGGCAAGAAAGGCAGGGTCGACCCACCAATCGTTCAATGCTGTTCTTCATGCCACTCAGCTCGGTGATGGCTCGGCGACCATTGAGAACGCGCGCCTGTTGTGGAAGGATGGGCATCATCGGAAGGCCATCCAACTCCTCAATCGGGCCATCGACAACAAGGACTTCATCAATCAGAGCTATAGCACGGCTGCACCAACATCATCTCGCAACCCGGCCAACGAGAAGAGCCTTCTGACTGCTCGAGCTTATCTCTTACTTGCGAAGTGGCAGGACTCGGCTGGTCAGACACATGCAAGTGCGCAACGTCTCCAGTACCAGCAAGCAGCGAAGACATACGCCCAGTGGGAGAAGGGCCACTATTACCTTGGCCGACATTACAAGAAGATCCTGGAGTCAGAGAAGGCTCTGAAGCCGGAAGACCAGAGCGATGAATATCTGACGGGTGAGACAGCAAAACTGGTCATTGAGAACTATCTCCGATCGCTCAACTACGGAACCAAGTATCTCTATCAGACACTACCGCGCGTTTTGACGCTGTGGCTTGAACTCGGAGCACAGCTAAGCTCAGTTCCAGAAGGCCGGGTTAATCCCTCGAAAGAGCTTTTCCAGCGACGGACTGCGTTGCTCAAGCAAGTGACTGCTTACGTCTCGAAGAATGTGAAACGCCTGCCAACATACATATTCTACACCGCGCTGTCACAGATCGTTGCCAGAATTGCCCACCCGAATATAGACGTCTTTGCGGGGATTCAAGAGATCATCGTGAAGGTTGTCGAAGCGCACCCGCGACAGGCTCTGTGGAACCTGTTCGCATGCATGACCACTAAGCAAGCGTCGGAGCGAAGGACTCGAGGCTTAACTATTCTAGGCACTCTCCGCAAGATCAACCACAAGGTAGATGACAGCACCTATGATCTGAAGCAGATGTTGCGCATGGGCGAGAAACTGGCTGAGCAGCTTTTACTCGCCTGCAACAACGGCGAGTTCCAGAGCAACCGAACCGTGGTGGCGAGTATCACCCGTGACCTTAATTTCAATCACAAGTGTACGCCTTGTCCGCTTGTAGTGCCGGTCGAGGCAAGCTTGACAGCGACGTTACCCACATTGACCGACAATGTCAAAAAACACAAGGCATTTTCTCGAGACGTCATCACAATCGAGAGCTTCCTCGACGAGGTTCTCGTCCTGGGTTCCCTCGCCAAACCACGGAAACTTACAGCGCGTGGCTCCGACGGGCGGAATTACGGCTTGCTAATCAAACCCAAAGACGACCTACGCACGGATCAGCGACTAATGGAGTTCAACAGCATGATCAATCGCTCGCTCAAGCGCGACGCCGAGTCCAGCAGACGGCAGCTGTACATCCGTACCTACGCCGTCACGCCGCTAAACGAAGAGTGCGGCATCATCGAGTGGGTGGATGGGCTGAAGACACTGCGCGACATCCTGCTAGGCATCTACAAGACGCGTGGTATCGCGCCCAACTACCAGAGCATCGCGCAGTTGATGAAAGAAGCCGCCTCGTCGGAGAAGTACTTGGGGTACTTCACTGAGACAGTCCTGAACATGTTCCCGCCTGTCCTGCCGGAGTGGTTCATCAGCCAGTTCCCGAACCCGGAAGCCTGGTTCGCGGCGCGGTTGCGGTACACCCGCTCCTGCGCGGTCATGTCCATGGTCGGCACTATCCTGGGGCTTGGAGACCGGCACGGCGAAAACTTGCTGTTAGAGGAAGGCAACGGCGGCATCTTCCACGTGGACTTCAACTGCCTCTTCGACAAAGGGCTGACGTTCGCCCAGCCCGAACGAGTGCCGTTCCGGCTGACGCACAACATGGTCGCCGCGATGGGGATATACGGCTACGAGGGCCCGTTCCGACAGTGCAGCGAGCTCACGCTCAAGATCCTGCGAGCGCAGGAGGAGACGCTGATGACGATCCTGGAGGCGTTCATCTACGACCCCACGCTGGACCTGCAGAAGGACAAGAAGCGGAAGAGCGAGGTGGTGAAGCTCAATCCGACGAGCGTGGTGGAGAGCATCAAGCGGAAGGTAAGGGGTCTTCTGCCGGATGAGAGCATCCCGCTGGGCGTCGAGGGGCAGGTAGAGGAGCTGATCAAGCAGGCTGTCGATCCGAGGAATTTGACGGCCATGTATATTGGGTGGTGCTCATTCTTGTAACAGCTCGAGGTCCACACTGGGAGGGAAATGCTTCAAGGGACGGAATAGGCGTGCAGCGTGGAATGTGGTACTAAGAAACGGGGGAAATAGGCCCTTGAATGGGAGCTTTTCCTGAATGAAGAATAGAGTCTAGTGAATCATTATCCAGACAGATTTTCTGAGGCCATACAAATCACTCAAGCATCACAGCATCCAAAGGGATTGTAGGCCTGTAGATTCATCAGGTAGCTCAATCCTAAACAAGGTACTGTGACGGCCATTCTTGCGGATGCTATGCCGAGTGGAATATTTATGAATGGGAATCTGAGTTTCCATAGTGTACACGTGTAGACATACACGTGGTAAGGTTAGACTCCAAGTCTATTCTATTAATAGGCTGAAGCTAGGGGTAAACACTAGATTTACCACCCTTGCTTCCGCTTTCGCTTATTCCAAACACAGCTAGTGCCGTTTCCTAGTGTGCCTCGTCGCGGATACTTAGAACCAACACACGAAACCGTCAACTCGTCCTTTCCTTCTTTCTGTCCTTGCTGCGAAATCCTCATGTTTCCGAATTCAGGGTTTTCATCTGTTTCATGCCGCAGTCAACCAGCCTTCAATCCGAAGCCGACAAGTCAGAATGTGAGGAGCCCGAGCCTGCTCAATCCGATTCCGAATCCGAATCTCTTAAAAACGCCCTTGCAAATGATGACAATGTATTGGTGCAAATGCGATATCCAGCCTTGCAGGATGAGTTCTACAGCTCCATCGAAGCCAAGAAGTCCGAGATAGAAGACATGGTCCGGCTTCACATGGGCGTTCGATTCTGCCGTATGTGTGTGAGGGAGATCTGGAAACGCGGTAATTAGCTTCAACGTTGCGATCCCCATGATGCTAAGCAAACGAATCGTTTATCTCCGCCTTCCCCATGCATATCGCATCGGAGAAGAGAACAGCCCTGGAAACGCCGAAGAGAAGCTGCGCACAGAGATCGCCGCGTATTCATGGCTCCAAGAGAATTGTCCCGACGTGCCAATCCCCATTCTACATGCCTTTGATTGCCTGATGGATCAACAGTAAGTGTACTTAGCAGTCCCGGCGTCTTTGGTAGCCGTAGACTGACGAATCCAGTTCACGCACCCCTCCCACACCCCATTCCTAGAAAGGACCTGGTGGGCTATCAGACGCTTTTTCCTCTCTCTCTTTGGACGCCCTGTACCTGCTCGGCACGTGCCACGATGCATCACTTCGTCCGTCCCCGAGGTCCGCAGCGGGCCCTTCTTTTTCTCGCTGACAGACCTGCATCAGCAGAACATCTTTGTCGACAAGGACTGGAATATCCAGACCGTAATCGATTTGGAGTGGGCGCATACCCTGCCCATGGAGATGCATCTGCCACCCTACTGGCTTACGTCGAGGGCCGTCGACGGGTTCGGGGACCCCGCCGCTATTAGCGAATACGAACCCGTGCTGGAAGAATACCTTGCGATCTACGAGGCCGAGGAGAAGCAGCGCAACGGCGCGGTGGTCCAGGCATCGGTCAAGCGCGAGGTATGGAAAACGGGCAGCTTCTGGTACTTCCACGCGGTCTGGGTGCCCAAGGGCATGTACAATCTGTTCAACTGGCACGTCCAGCCGCTTTTCAACCAGGAACACCCTGGGCTCAAGATATTTGACGAGGTCTTCTACTGGTACTGGGGATTCGGGGCGCAGGACTTGATAGACAAGAAACTCAGGGACAAGGAAGACTACATAGCAAAGATGAGAAAGGCTTTTGAATGAGCGTGTTTCTGACCGCGTGCCAGTCGCGCGTATGCCGGTCTCTCCGTCGATGCCCTGACGTCCTCGAAGTCAGAAATACAGCTGTAGAGTCCGCCAGTTCTATCTCTAGGCCAGGTAGATGACACCGGACGTTTTGCTCTTGGTCTGTTATGAATCAGCAGGACCAGTTGCAATACGTCGTACCACATAATTAGTGCAATATCAAAGCTGGGCGAAAGTCTTGATATCCCCAAACTACCGGTCGTTGGCGACCCATAAGAAGTTGCATTTTGAAGACTAATCTAAGCGACAAATTGGAGATGTCACGACTTACTCAACTCGCGGTAAGGTACTGCTGGCCGAGGAGCGTGACCCTCTCTTTGGCCTTCTCCCACTCCTCGCTGTAACCCCGGAAGAACTTGGCGTTGTCGAAGGCGCCTTGGAGCTGCTGGGTGTCTGCCAGCGAAGGGATGGGGATAACCTGACCAAGCAAAGTCGCAGCCGCGTTATGGAAACTGGTCCACAGGTCCTCATTGTGGGCGGCGTGGTTATATTCATTGAGGAAACAGGAGATGAATTCGTATTGCAGGGCTTCGACCGCGATGATCTCGTCGCATGGAAGGCCAATATTCCGAATGAGAAAGTCGTTGAACCGATTGCTCTGCGACTCCCACATGCCTTCGTCAGCGCCTGATGTGATGACCAAACAGTCGTATGCGACACGCTTGAGCTGCTCATAGCTCATAGCTTCAAAGCTCTTGGACCAGCAGATGTCGTAGAAGTTCTGCCAAGCGTCGGTATCCGTCGTCGGTTGGTAGTAGGAGATGCTGGCCTTGAAGGCCTGGACGAGATTCATAAAAGCTGTCATCTTGCTCTTTACATTCCGCGGGCTCCTAAATACAGTATTGAACTAATTTGTATATAGAGGAGATGATAGATGGCAGAAAAAAGGCGACAGAAGTATATCAATTGATGAGCCGAGGACGTGAATTTATATACAGAGTCCTCTACCCTAGACTTAGTTTTGATAACTTATCATGTTTTCATTTGGTGTAATTAACATGGAGCCCTGCCTCGCCAATTAGCCAATAGATCAACAAGCTCGTCATCTAACGGGCGTAATGCAGATCATCCTGCCTGGCATGCGATCTTAATCGCCTCGGGATTAGATCAACTAGCTCATCATCTTACGGGCGCATCTGCCTTGCCTGGAATGCGATCTCAACTGGGAATTCGAACGGTCTCTATGTCTGGGCTTATACGCTCAGTATTTCTAATAGGTAGATCGAGTATTGAATCTTTACTGAAGCTTAATAGTTACTTTGCAATTTCTATAGCTCGAATCGTAGATCCTTACCACATTTCAGCGGCGGCGAGGTCTCAGTAGATCCTAGGTCTAGACCTATGCCGACCTGTAGCCTAGACCAATCTTCCAGACATCTTGGTGTTGACTGCTTTTTCCAGATTCTTTTCCACATATATATGTCGGTGTAATATGGCATCAGTCATCCACTATCTCTTTGCGCAACATGGCTTGCCTCGGGCATGCCTTGGCGCTGTAGCCTGGTTTCTCAAAGCATATATGTCTTAGTGCGCTCATAACATTATCGGCCCTGGCGTGCCTTCCGTCAACTAGATGCATAAGATATCATACGCGCCGAGCGCAGAGTCAGCTCTTCGTATGACTGATGGCAGCACTCTTGGTGATGAGGCGATATACGACATGCGTTATTTGTGCTCGACGGAGGTTGACATCATCGGCCTCATTGCCGAAGACCAATGTCTCAATGAAGATGATTTGAACCAGGCATCCAACAGGTTGCGAATACAAAGTTCGTTGAACGCACGACATTTAGATGCCATTGGACAAGTACCACATTAACAGCCGTATCAGACTTTCATTCTCCTGGTTGTGGAATAACTAACATATGCCGGTTTTAGTGTTTCAAGTTGGTGGAGGTGATATTACTGGTCCTGATGGTTGGTTTGCGGGCGAGGATGATAGTACCGGAGAATGTGTTTCATGGTCAGGGGAAAGCACAATGGCAGGCGGAGTTTGGGCACCAGGTGTGTTGTCGACAGACTGCCTAGAGGTCTGCATAGAGATACCGGATAAGCTGTTTCGGGTAGGATGGTGTAATATCATAGGTGGAACTTCGAGTGTGGCTCGACGCGCTAGAGGTGCACTGGTGCCGGACGATGTCGAGAACGAGCGGTGATGATCAGGTGCAGATCTTTTATCTGAATAGCTGTTTGAGTGCGGTCTTCCAGTAGCAAATGAAATGCGCCGTGGGGGATGTGGCGAGTCGGCTGATGGAGGAGACGCAGGTGCATTCGGAATTGCACTGCCTTCAGGAGTACGAGCTGAGACAACGCTGCTAGCTCGAGAATGAAGATAACGATCCCTGATATCAGGAAGCGCGTCGTTTCGCTGTTCTTCTGCTGGTATTTCCGGAAACGTGCTTGCCCTTCCGCGTCTGAACTCGGACATGTCATATCGGTCAGGCGCTGCCGTACCAAAGTACGTACTTAGCTTCATCAAGCCCTCGCTGACTGTTCCCCTTTTTCCCGCGTTCCATCGTTGAGGGCGAGGTCGGGAAGTGCCGGTGTGAACCGAGCTGACTGGAGATCGAGATTGGGGTGGCGATACATGTACAGCCTCCGGCGGTTGGAGAGACTGGGAAGATCCACTAAACCTATGTTCGCAGCAGTTGCAGTCGCAGGTCTTGACCGGAGTGTCGGAATCACTCGGGTTTCTTAGGAGAAGCAGCGAGCCGAAAGCAGCCAGACCAGTCCCCACCAAGGGACCCCATTGCCCTGTAGCGCAAGATACATCAGATACACATATTTGCCTGGGAATGGAATCGACGCTTCTCACCGACACTGGCGACAGGCTCAGTTTGATAATCGACCTGCTTGCTCCAAAAGTTCCTCTCGCCGATGACTAGGATCGCGAGCACTGCCCCGGCAAACACGGGTGCCTCGACGACACCCAGAAATTGGCTAATCCTCTTGTTCACGCCCTCCATTCTCCCAGGGGTAGCACCATTTGTCCCCGAAATCTCTTGGTCTCTGCTGGCGTGTTCTACACCGGCGAAACGGGATTTCCAGTTCAACTTAAGAATCTTGTTCCACATGGTCACCATTGAAAGAATCGCGGGTATGCAGCATGCGGCAGCAAGGAGAGTGGCTGTGCCGAAGCTGAACATGTCTGGAGCAGGGATGACGTAAATGTTGTTCGCCGAGCCACGTCGCATGGGAGAAAAGGGACCGTCATCGACGGAGCAAGCTAAGCCACAGGTCGTGTCATCCCCATAAGGGAAGTCCTTGGCATTATGGGAGACAGGATTGCCATGCCCATCTTGCACGCAATCAGACGTGTCGCTACGGTAGAATTCAACTGTCAAGCTCAGGAGGCCTTCCAGACATATGCTCTATCAGTCTGATGCCCGCAGGAGGTTGTTGTTGTTGTTGTATGGGGAATGTATGCTCACCGGCGAGAATCAGGCCAGTCCATAAGAAGATGATGTTTCTACCAGGACCGAAGAAATATGTCTTGGAGAGTCTGACTGTGACCGGACCGGCCAAGATGCCTATAGAGCACAGTTGAAAGGCACCGTAAACGTCCATATCGACGGCACCTACCCAGGATGTTAGTTCACAAATGATTTCACAGACAGTAACCTCATAAAAATATAAAATATATATATAATCGAAAAGAAAAGAAAAGGAAAAGGAAAATGAGGAGCGGGCTTCTTACCATCACGGTGCAAGACAGCGAGCACGATTCCGTGCAGAGCCGCGATGGCGGGAAGCAGCAATGCCGCAGCCAAGCAAGCCTTCCGCAGCCATTCCGTCTTCCGAGCCAAGACACATGCAGCTACAAGTATGTAATACAGAAATCGAGATCCGGGGCCGTACTGCCCACTGACGGGCCAAGCACACACTACCTGCAGAGGCTGAGGTCCATTCGTTGTGATGTTCTGAGCTACGCCGGCGACGGCATCGCGACTGACAAACGAACTCAGGAGCGACTTGGCGGCGGCGGATGATGAGAGCACTGGCATGGCTACCTAGGTTACATCGCTGAGGTGGCTCCCCTCCATCCCCCGCATCACAGCGCGCGCTTGGGGAGGGTTCGACAGCAGATTGACTTGGCGAGAGTATTTGAGATTGGTGAAGGCTTGTCGCTGCGGTTATCCTATACGACAAACATGCAAGCGAGTCTCCACGTAGGCCAAGGTGATGGAGAGGGGAACGATGCTCTCTTATGGTCAATTGGTGTGGTTCGGTGTGGAAAGCGGAAATAAGGAAGTGGAGGAGGGAGCCACTAAATCTAGACTTAGCACCACATCTTAGGTTATCTAAGTGCAGCTTGTGCTACCACGTACTATAGACTGGAGGAACTACCTAGGGCTTTGGCTCTAGTCTGGTAGCCGCGGATAGACAGGCTTTGAAGATTCCTTGCTTTTTTGCGGCTGGAACATTTTGGTCAGATGGCGAAGTGTGGGGGTTTCGTTCCACAAACTCGGGATGCACCTTCCTTCAATGCTCACTCACATCGGCCTCTAATCCGCCAATGGCATCAGAAAAGTGAACTTTGTCTAGTAACGAGCAATCATACCTATTTACACACAACATCTCAGGCAACAGCCGCCTCGTTTCTGGGATTTCGAGTTGGTGTCACGGCTGCTGCAACGTCACGGTCACTTGCGCACCGTCGAGGCTGCGCCACGCTCTCCGTCTCAACTCGGCATGTGCACCTCAGTTCGCCCTGTGCATCCGTTACATTCCGTCATTAGTGGAAACTTACAGATGATCGCCCTTGTAATTGCGCCCGCCCTTTGACAATGGCAGTAATGGCTTCCGCTGCGCCTCCGTTGACTGACCACTGTCATCGCTTGCCCGTGGCACGACCCACTTCCTTTCCCCAGCACGGCCCCAACTCCCCGCCGTCTAGTCTACACTTACTGCATCTGCCCCGCTTCAGCTTTGCTGGTCTTCGCTCTTCAAGAATTCACAAGAATTCAGATCAGTTGAGCCCCACATCTGGCTAAATCCCCTCTCGAAATTGACACTATGGCACGTCTGTGACACCGGGATCACCATCATCATCGACAGTGTCATGGTCGTTGCAGTTGTTGCCGGGGACTCGATGGCGTGGTGACTGCTTCAAACGGCCCGTTACAATGACACTGGCTACTGACCCCATTGACGACGACCTCGACACCAGCAAGATCAAGAATTGGCGGTCGATAGTCACCCTCATCGTCTTCGTCCTCACGAGTAAGTCTCCCATTAGGCGCTTCCCAGCCAGCCGGTCACGATAACGCTAATGTGGGCCAGACATCGTGGTTCTCTTTCCTTTTCACGTCCCGGTCTTTGTGCCATGGTGGCTTTCAGACACTATCGTGGATACATTAAGTGCACTACGGATTATTGCGCCGAGGCAAAAGCCTGGCCCCCGACATGATTCTCATGACGACGACGGCGAAGCCGTCAGGGTCGAGAGGTTTCGCCGAATGCGATTCCCAATGAACTTTGTGACGGCTCCTCTGATAGCAGACCTCTTCCTGCTCGCCATCCTGGCCATTGGCCGCCAAGAAGTACATGACGGCACTATCGGCGCCAACAACATTTCACCCATCGACATCATGGCCTTCTTCCTTACCCTAGCATACATCGCCATCTCCATCGATGCGTCCGGTCTGATCAGGTACCTGGCCTTCAAAGTGCTGCAGTGGGGCGGCGAGGCCGGCCACTGGTTGTTCTTCTACCTCTACGCCTTCTTCTTCGCCTTGGGTAGCTTTATTGGAAACGACCCTATCATCCTCTCCGGCACCGCGTTTCTTGCTTACATGACTCGAGTTTCCTCCAATATTGTCCATCCGAGAGCCTGGATTCACAGCCAGTTCGCCGTGGCCAATATTGCTTCGGCCATACTCGTTTCCTCGAACCCAACGAATCTGATTCTAGCAGGCGCTTTCGACATCAAGTTCATTCACTATACAGCGAATATGATTGTACCGGTCATTATCACGGCCATCGTTCTATTCCCTTTCTTGCTCTATATTGTTTTCCTCGACGAAACTCTCATCCCCGATAAGATCAACATCCATGAGCTTCCCGAGGAAGCAAGAGCAAAGAAGCCCGTGAATCCCAATATTCCGCATGCGCGAGGGGAAGCCGAGGAACAAGCGGCAAACCTCTCCGATACGGAGCAGGCCAAACTCCTACCCCTAGAAGAACTCATGAACCCGTTCCTCGACAAGGGTGGCGCAGTGTTCGGAGCCGTAATCATCGCTGTGACGCTTATCACGTTGCTGGCTGTCAATGCCTCGAGCACAAGCAGCGGACACTATTACGTTTATTGGGTGACATTGCCCGCGGCAGTCGTAATGCTCTGCTGGGACATCGCCTTTGGGTGGTATCATCGCGAAGAGACGCGAGACATCGCTCGCAAACGTCGCGAAAAGTTCGAGCGTGATCGAGCCGAACGGGCAGACAGAGCCGAGGATGCCAGGCGAGCAGCCCCTGCCAACGGTTCTGACGACGCTATCGCGTCATACGAGCTTAATCAGATCCCCCCTTCCGGAGACGACGCTAGCAAAACGGATAACAACGCCGGAATCAGAGAACACAACTCCACGTTGATGACTGATAACAGCAATCTGCCACCAGCAGAACCGAGCTCCTCGACACCACATACCCCTGTATTTGATGCGATGGAGAAGGGCCGCCGATCGAGTAGCAAGGGAAGCGTTATGGACGAGAAGGGAGAGTTTACATGCGTTGAGTCTAGTACCCAACCCGCTGGGGTACTGGCCCCCATATCAAGCCGGGACATGACTGATAACAAATTCGGGGCGGATCCCGAGCTACGTTCCTCACCCGACGCGGGGACCCCTAAAATGAAACCACCCCGGACGCTCGTTTCGCTCGTCGCAGACGCGTATCGGTGGTGCCAGGAGACTTTCCCGACCATGACAGCAGTGCTAGCACATTTGCCTTATGCTCTTGTTCCCTTCGCTTTCGCCATGTTCGTCCTGGTGCAAGCATTAGTCACAAAGGGCTGGGTTCAAGTCTTTGCTTTTGGGTGGGACCACTGGGTCAACAAGACAGGGACAGTTGGCAGTATCGGCGGCATGGCCTTCTTGTCCGTGATCTTATGCAACGTAAGTCTTGAGCTGTCATGTACTGAGTGCGTCCCTCACTGGCGTCCGTGAGCTGACTTTGTGACGATGCCAGTTTGCGGGCACTAATATCGGCACTACGATTCTCCTGTCCCGCGTGATCCAAGGTTGGGTCAAGATTCACGAACGTAGCGGTATCCCCATCACGGACCGCACATTCTGGGCGACAGTGTACGCCGTCGCTCTGGGGGTTAACTACGGGGCTTTCAGCACGGCGTTCAGCGCCTCCCTTGCTGGCCTGCTATGGCGCGATATCCTCGCCAGAAAGTTCATTCGCGTTGGACGACTGGAGTTTGCCCGAGTCAACCTGCCCATCATCGCTATTGCCATGACCGTTGGCTGCGTTGTCCTCATCGCCGAGGTGTACATTGTCAGGGATCAGAGCCCATATAATCCATGATCGATGCTCACCGATCTTGGAATTTTTCTAGCATATAGACGTTACCTGCTTGGACGGGACTTCGGCATGGGGAGCGCGCGTGGAACGCAGCGGAAGCTGGACGTTCTTCACATTCAGTCTCCCTCAAGGGGGCAAGCGATATACTTGACTTCACCAATTCTCGATCATGTACAGTACCATTCCAACATGGGATCTTGGCCAGATCTACGCTACAAATTCATGGATTGTGACACCTCTACTCTGCCGACCTTCTGGAAAATTCCACACGTAACCATCGGGGAAAAGCCTATTGAAGCCTCCAACAACTCGGTCCACATGATTCTGGTGGACGTCCGTGCGCCAGTCGCTGTGTCTTACGTCTTGCATCCATGCGACTGAGAACAGATGCCAAAAAGTGATATCGGTCAAAAAGTGATCCAGCTTTTCGGTCTTCCCGTCACCGTCTTACCTGGACTCACCCCTAACACTTGACCCTTCACGACCCGTTGTGGAGACCGCTGTTCTGTCTAACAGCAATTTCCATGCTTGTCGGTGTGGAAGTCGACGAGTTGTTGATCATGCCATCTCCACCAGCCGTCCGGTACCCGTCAATTCTTTGTTCACATGTTTTCATTTTGCCCCCTGATAAGCAGGCTTGCGGCTTTTCCCGTTCAGCTCTCACAGGTCAGTCTCATCTCTGATACTTTAGGTTCACTTCTGTCAGATTAACTAGGTAACGCCTGGGTCTTCATCCCATTTAGATCCTGCCGCTCCGTTTTTAGTGTAATGCTTTCAGGCGTTGACAAAATGTTATGAGAATGAGGCGTCTGTTTTTTTTTTGGGGGGGGACACCTTGAATTATCATTTCCACTTCAACCCGTCTCAGCTGATGAGTGTCCTTTCACGATTGCCCTGAGAGGCGTCCGCCCCCTTGTGTTTTTGTGCGTAATCCGGCCTCGCCGCCCAGAGGCAGCTTTGGCTAAGACATTCTTTCCTCCTCGTCTCATGACTCACTTCAACACGTCTCACCTACTGATGCAGTGTCCTTTCAGATTGCCTGATGAGGCGTCAGACGGCTGCAGCTGTATGGGACTAGCCCGGCTCGCTGCACAGAGACAGTATTAGCCACGGTATGTCTTCTCCACGTTGCTTGACTGTCTTTGTGATATATCAAGAAATATGATATCATCTTCTAACATGCAACAGAGCACAGCCAATAGCATCCCTCCTCTCATCATTCTGGAACATCTTCAAAACGAGCTTAGTCGAAGAGGATCCCTTCCATCGTTGTCGTGAAACATTCTCCCAACGAGACAGCTGCGAGCTAGACACGGCAACGGATTCTGTCCACGAGCGGTAGTCTAACTGACATGAGATCTCTTTGTACCTGTTTAGGCTTGTCAATCCATGAGCCTGGTCTTTTCTTTTCTGGGTCACTCAACCTACATGCTTACGCAAGCCTTGACGATACAGAAATATAAAGACCGCCGTGGCCCGCGGTGAAGAGATCACGGAGGGACATCAAACTCATCCTCATCATTCTCAACATTCTCCATCATAACCACCAATCTCTACATCCTCCATCATAATCAACAATTCTCAGCAATCGTCAGCATGCCTTCCATTATGACCCACTATCCAATCTATCTTGCCTCCTATTTGGGTCCAAGGGTCGACCATCACGCCCTTTATGTGCACACCAAATTGGGCAAGGGCGGCTACGTCTTCCAAGTCCAGGGCAGTCTACAGATGGGCATGATCGTCCAGGCCAAGGATTCCAAACACCCCTTCTCCAGTGTTACAAACAATGGGTTCAGCAGATCGGCTGGGTTCCCATGGACAAATTTACCGACGTCCATCGTGTCTGCCAAGCAATCCCACCACCACACAAGCAATTCCATGGCCCGACGCGGCTGGAGCCAGGCCGCGAACTTTGGCATTGCCAGCATTGGGTCTCTGACGCCATTGATGCTCTCCGAAATGAGGGAATCATTGAACCACTTGGGCCCGAAGACGATGGTGCAATCATCATGAACACGCATGAGTCGAAGTGAAAGCGGTATGTTTTAGAAGGACCCTCACATGTTCGAAATCCGGATTGCTGACGGCTAGGCAAAGGATTCACGCCGACACTACGAACGACTTGCCAGGTGTGGGAGTCGACAAGGCCGAACGCCAGGATTAGTGCATATTGCGAGGTGGAAAGGTGCGGTCAAGTGTCAGAGGGAAACAAGCAGGTCGGGTCAAGCGACAGCGCGGTGTAAACAGAGAGCGGTCACCTCCTAAACTCCCAGCGACCAGATGATAATCTCAAAGGAGCAAGAATAGATTGATCCGAATAACTCTCCGTAAGTTGGTCTTGGATACATACCACCTCCTGAACTAGCTCTCCCACGTTTTGAATAGTATACCGTTTCCCGTTCGCGGCAACGGGACCTTGTTCCGGCCGCGATCAGGAATCAATTCAAAGTTCAATACCGCCATACAAACACCATGGGCGAAATTGTATAATCCACCCCGTCTCTTTAGGCCATGGCTGAAGAAATCGCGAGATGGCGTTACCCCAATCGTCATCAAAACGTTCGCTTACCGCCAGAAACGAGTACTCCCAGCAGCCTGGGTACCAGCCCGAACGTTCCCAGTCAATCAAAACCACGGTCCCATCCGGGCGGACGAGGATGTTGGACCGATCGAGGTCGCCATGCGTAAAGACGGGGATCTGGTCCGCGAACGAAGCGTGATACATCTGCCTCAGCCACTCGAAGCGGGCTGGTTTCATTTCATAGCATTTCTGTGCCACACGCATCATCGTCTCCACCCACGGCTCTATGGTCTTGCACGGCCAGCCCTCGGGCGGCACGGCTAGGCTCGTATCGGAAAGCCCGGCACCTGACATGAAGTAGTCCAAAGGAGGCTGGCCCCACACGCCGCCGAAATAGCCAGGCGATGGGAGACTGCGCAGCTCATCAAGGTATTTGCGGAGCTGGGCAATGACGGCCTCTTTGCCCTGTTCGTCGTGACTTTTCCAATACTTGTACATGTCCTGGCCCCCGGGGATATATTCCTGAACAATGAAGTTGCTGTCCGTCTCTTGGTCGTGGAAGAGGGCGTAAACGGTCGGGACAGCGATGCTGGTAGCCTGCCGGACGAATAGCATGTTCTCGCCTTCCTGAAGGCTGGCATCCGGCCCGTACTTGACGACGAAGTGTTCGCCAACACGGGCAACATTCGACCTATAGCCATCTTTAGTACTCAAGCTTTTCGGGGCAGCGAGAATATCGGCAACAGTGGGCAATGGGGCGGGCAGACTGTCGAGCGGGGCAAAGTAAGGGAGCGTTGGACGGGTTGCCATTTTTGCTTCTTGTTCTCTTATGTCGTATGTGAGTAGATAGGGGAGAGTGACAGACGGATTAGAGAATCGAGGGAGACTTGACGAGGATCTGGCCGCAATTATATACTTGGCCGTCCGGTGCGATTCTAATAAGGCGGCAAAGGAGAAGAGATGATTGACGAAGAGAGCACTGCGTGTCGCGCAAGAGACGTTCAGAAAGAAAAGGGATGTGTTTGCCCTCAGCACTAAGTCCATTCCGGTGGTCATCGCCCAAGGTCAATGAAACGAGATGGCCGGAAACGGCGAGAGTCGAGGGTTGGCGTAGGGGTCGGTTCGTTTCCTTATGATACATCTGTGTCTGATGCGTGCGTGTAAGGCATCGCTGGACGGGGGTGTGGGGACGAGGCTCAAGAACAGAACTCGAAACCCTCGAGGATGATTCTTGTTATGAATAGCGTACATCACTAAGTCCAATGGTCGAGGTATGCAGACACGGGCATCGACAAAGAGGTGCTGAGAACACGTTGTTGCAACCCTGCTAAGCCGGACTATTATTACATGCCGTGCCCCGAGGAACGAAAGGCTCTTTATCTCTCCCCTCCGCCGCTCAAGGGATTTCAAGTTTTAGTTCTTGCCAAGTTGGAGGTGGAAGCAAGCCTGAAGAGCGGCTCGGCTTTCGAGGCACCAGGCGTGTACAAAGAGCAGCAGGACGGAGAAAGACGCGGGTATCTCAGGAATGAAAATGGCTTGCCCAAGTACCTTGGCAATGACGAGGAGTGCTATCGCAAGCCGAACAAAGAAGTGCGCGGGGGATTAGGTGCCGAATCGTCTTTTATGTTCCGTCCCTTTGTGAAAGACGGGGCCGAATGGATCTACAGCCCTCATCCGGCCTCTTGAGCACAATGCTCCGGCATATTGGCAGTCCCCATAGCTGTGACCCCTAAGTCGAGCAGCTAGCGGGTGCGCCACGGGCCTAATTTCAGACCAGCAAATTAGCCCTCCTCCCGCCAACCAGTTCCGACCATCCAACCCGCTACTTCCGCACGAATCCCAAGCGCCGCTGCCCGCCGACCTCGAGTCGCTCGTCGTCGCTGCCGTCACGAGCTTGATATATCCGTCTCTCCCTCCCAGCTTTCCCACTGTTTCTTGATACGTGTTGCCTTTTGGATGAGGTGCAGGGGCGACAACCAACCAATTCGAGGCACCAACGATAGGCCCAACGCCGCTAGACTTACCTACTACTCTCATGGAATTACGCCGTCTCCCGCTATGAAGCATGTCGGATCATGAGGTGATCGAATAGTACCACCACTACTGCCCGCCCGGTGTGCGGACGTGTTCTTGCATCCACAGCTAGCACCCTCATCGACCACCATGCTCAACTATCCCCCAACCCCTTGAGCCGGGAGGTGACCATATGAGTCGCCTCGAGCATGAATATACGATGCTCAGCATAGTTGGCCCACACCCCCGAATTTCCTGATGGATGGGAATCTTCATCTCAAGCTCGCCGATTTCCAGGGGAATTTCCCGTCGGAGAACGGGGAGCTCATCGCTGATTAGAGTGGCGAGCCGTGCAGAGAATCCTGCCCTCGGGACGGTAAATTCGAGGCCGATTCGAAGATGGATCTTTTTGCGCGTGGCTCTACTATCTAGACCTACTTCAGCATAACCGGCCATGAGGTTATCATGGGATATTGTCGGCCGAGGAATGAAGATGCTATGTTATTGAATATCTAGAGATATCCCACCTTCTCGAATGGGACTGACAATGCTAGCCCCTGCGGTTCTTCCTAGTTCCCTATATCTTCTATAGCGAGTGAATGGCTGAGCGCTCGGCTAGCATTTGGGGCATATGTCAACATGCCCGGGCAACCTGATCACTTCCTTGAAGTTCCTCAAAACATACATACGTACGGGCCACAACCGGTGTGTTGTGACGCAGCGTGTAGAGTCACATTGGGAATGTTTGGGCTGTGTGTATCAGAGACTATCTAAAGCAGCCAGAAACGGGCACTAGGCATAGGAATAGGTACCACTATGTATAGGTATGTATGTACGTACCTTCCATTGGACGCACTCCACTTTGGGACGGCATCGGGACGGTGAGAATGGATACCTAAGGATTAGCCCCGCCTCCTCTTTCTTGCGTCACCGGGCCCAGCCCTTATCGTTTTACACGTGTATTATCCGACACACAAAACCACAGCTGGCATTTGTGTTTTCAGCTGGGATGGCGGATGGATGCTCTTACCACAGTAAGAAAGCCTTTGTTTGCCGACATACTATGTAGATTTGTCTGCCGGCAGATCAGGGACAAAGGTGGCGGGGCGACTAATCTACGCAGCTAGTCTACACTACACCAAAAACAGGGGGCCCTATCGAGATATGCGCGCGAAAAAGATGCACAGCTGCTGTGCCATGACGACACATGGGTGATGTTTCAAGGCCCAAATTTAACAGCCCGGTCACGCCAACACCCCCAACCAGACCCTGGAAACTCGACAGTCTTGGTCCTTCCATTCCATTCTAGGCACACTCGGCTCGGCCCTTGTCCTAAAAGGGGCGCCTACCATTGGCGCCTGATTATTCTTGGCCACAAATTCTGCGGTACGTAGTGTGTGTATTTAGATTGATGCAGAAGATGAGATATCGTCATTGCGTGTCTGTACGTAATTGTAACAAAACATGTGTAGAAGCCGGCGAAGAGCACAAGAAGAATAGGTCCTGTTTTTTTTCTTTTTTTTGGGACAAATTGTCGCAGCACCTGTCCCAGACTAAATTATTCTGGACTTCGGGACGAGGCTTGAACTAAAAATGGCGGGCGGCTGACGACGGGAGACCCCGCTGACCCGTCCAAGACGGGGGTGCCTGCCAAGGTCAAGCGACCTTGATTTCTTCGGTGGACATGTACTGTACTAGTGTACTGTGGGTACGTACTCTAGTGCCTAAGGTAGTGTAGCTGCCTCCCTCCTCCCCCCTAAAACCAGTGGTATCGAACCCCACCTTCCCAGTACTGTACTAGACTCTACTACATCGACCTTCTTTCGCTTTCGTCATCCAACAACGGCAGTGATTACCGTCCCGTCGTCTTCGAACCTCGTGTCCCACCATCTATCTTCTTTTCAGGCTGTCTCTTAATCTCTCTTCGTACCTTCCTACCTACCTACGATTGAGCTACGGCTCTGGTCCGTGTGTTACACCCGCTACAATCCATCATCCACCGAGATTTCCACTGAGTGAGGGGTTGCAGGAGAGCCAGACGAGCGACAAGCCCGGGTCTGCACCAAGCCGACTCTACACCAACCCAGCCAAAAGAGTCCCAACCCACTACCACCATGGCCTACCGCGCCGGAGGTAGCCGCGTCGACTACGAGGAGCGCGACCACTACGAAAGGGAACGCAGCCGCGCCGGCGTCCGCGAATACGAGGATGTCGATGTGCGAGTCCGCGAGCGAGAGCGTGATCGCGTCCCGGCCTTCCTGAGAGAGGACGTGCGCCGCACCGATGCCGGGCCCTTGGTCCTGCGCGCCCGCGATGTCGAGACGGTCGAGAGGCCGAGGCGACGATCGCCCAGCGTGACACGCGTGCGTGCCGAGACCAGAGAAGTCGTGCGTGCAAGGAGCGTCACTCCGCCGCCCCGCAGGAGAGAAGTCGTCGAGAGGGACGACGTCGAGATACGCACTCGCACCGTCGAGCGCGAGAGGGCCAGGAGTCCCTCCAGAGTACGCGCGAGGTTCGTCGAGAGGGAGCGGTCGCCCAGTCCCGAGAGGATCAGGACCACTCGATACGTCGAGAGGCGGAGGTCGCCCTCGCCCATTGTCGACAGAGAGCGTATCCGTATCATCGAGCACGAGAGGGAGAGGGCGAGGACGCCCAGCCCGAGTCCGAGCCCGTCGCCTCCGCCCGTCATCAGAGGGCCGAGGATCGAGCGTGAAGTCATCACCCATTATACGGGCATTGATCACGGTAAGCCACGCTCCGCCCCCGCCCCTACAGCGTCAAATTAACTCCCAACAACTCCATTTCGGCACCAGACGGAATGCTGACACTTTTGCCCCAAAAAAAACAGGCGTCATACAAGTCAGACCGCCATCCCCTCCCCCACCCCCTCGCCAGCGCCAAACCGAGCGCGAGACCGACATCGACATCTATACTTCGCGCCACGAGACCGAAGTGGACGTGCACAGGCGCGTGTCCCACTCGCGCGGCCGGGCTCGTTCTCCGTCCGTCGAGCGACGCCGCCCGTCCGTCCCCGCACACTACCACGACGACGAGGTCATTGTCCGCTCGGACCGGAACCGCCTAGAGGTCGACGTCGACATCGACCACCACCACCACCACGTCCCGCACCGGAGCAAGAGCCCCGGCGGCCACCGCAGGGCGCATAGCGCCGCCCCTCCCCGCGCCGCCCGCTACGACGACGAGGCCGAGTACATCACCAGCCGCATCGAGGACCGCGGCCGCATGGGCGAGGCCTACCACGGCGCCACCAGGGACTGGGAGATCGTCGACGTGCCTCCCGGCACCGAGCGCGTGCGCATGGACGGCGTCGGCGGCGGCGCCGCCGAGGTCACCTGGAGCAAGTACTCGGGCGTCAGGCGGGCCAAGTTCCTGCCCGACGGCGGCGACGCCGCCGCCCGCGCGCCGCCGCCCGTCGTCCCGCGGCCGAAGGAGCGCGAGCGCGAGCGCGAGACGGACACCAGGATCAATGTCCAGATCTACGACGACAAGAAGGAGGAGCGACCCCCGCCGGTCAAGGAGAAGCGGAGCGAGATGTGGACCGAGATCACCAAGGACCTGGTCTCGCGGGCGGCCATCGACGAGATGGGCTACGAGTACGAGGAGACGGAGTACTTCTACTACATCCTGACGTACCTGCGATATGTAAGTCCCGAAACCCTTTGATCCAGTTTGTCCCGAATCGCCGCCAAGATGTGCTTACAGATGTCTTTTGTCAAAACAGGAGGACGTGCTCGAGCTGGTGAAGCTGTCGGACCGCATCCGCCGGGCCCGCAAGGAGCGCATCCGCGAGATCGAGTGGCAGCGCGACTACCGCGACGACTGGGAGACGGACTACCACCGCCACACCCACCGCCACCACTCGGGCGCCGGCTACGACGACGAGCGCGTCACCGAGCGCGAGGTCATCTACGACAGCGGCCGGCCTATCCGGGGGTATCTGCGGTAGAACTGGAGTTTCTCCTCTTGTCTCCGCGCCGCGGTTCCTGTCGATTAGTACAAAAAAAACGAAGAGGAGTCGCTGTTCGGCGGGCGAACGGTTTCTATCCATGACTTGATGACTTAGAGCAGCATTACGGGACGGGGGGCAGAGGTCATAACGACGGCATCGGAGCGACGGAAACTAAAGAACGGAAACGGTCGGAAATTTGTGTGTGCAAGACTGTTTGGATGTCGGGCTGCTCTCCATCTCTGGGACGATTTTGACGTAGCTGCATCAGTGGGCTGTTTTCTCTTGGTCTTTTTCCTCGTTTGGCATTTCTTTCTTTTGCTTTTCATAATTTGGATATCATGACTCTCACAGGCGACACTACACCCTCCCCCATTTATGGCAATGACTTTGACGAATTGTATGAAAAGACGTACCAATACGAATACCAATACTATATACTGCCACTGCTCTTGGGTGTTGCTTCCTTCGTCATCTCCGTTAACACGTAATCCTGTCGTCGTCTCATTCCACCATCGTTCTAACCGTGCCCAGTTAGCAGGACCCAAGGTCAAGTTCTTGTGACATGCTACAGAGAGGTGTCCACGAGGTCAGGGAAACGCCGTTGTATATGATCACCCAATCGTGCAAGCCGGGGGTACAGCACTGTTCATCCCTTTTTTTTTTGGTTCCTCTCATTTACACACAGCCGGTCAATCGGCAGACAACGGTGAGTATGCCGTCGATCGAAGTAGAACGTGACTGACCTGACACCTCTCTATTATAGCTCCTCTTCACCGAACCAATCATCCTCGAGAAGCTCCCGCACGGTCGGCCTGTCTCTCGGATCTAGCTGCATGATCATACAGATAAGATCTCCGTCTTCTCTGCATATCTCCTTCTCGGTGGTGAAGCAGAACGGCCTCAGAGTCTCCCTGGGCGTAGTGTTCATGATCCACGTGAGCACGCCCAGCCGTTCCTCGTCTGCGATCTGCTCGTAAGACGCTGGAAACGGCCCGAAGCACCGATGGTGCTTCCTGAGGATCTTGATGGCGTATTCGTCATGATCGGGCGGAACATCGGGCTTGAATAGATGGAAATTCTCGCCGTATAGGAGACTGATCAACTGTGTGTTGCGCCAATAAGGGTAAGAGGCTGACTCGACCGGAGAAGGGTGAGAGGATTACTTGCCGTGGCGCCAAATGACCACACATCCGTTGGCCTGCCCCATCTCAGCTGGATATGGGCTTCAGGACTGCGGAAGATTGGAGTTCCGATAGGGTCTCCGTTCAGAGCGTATTCTGAATTTTCCGGGACGGTGCTTCCAAAGTCGCAAAGTTGAACATGGCTGAAGCGTATGTCTTTATCCGCACCATAATTGACAAGCACATTACTCGGCTTTATATCTGCCAGACGACTGTAAGTAGCCGATCTAATTCATATGCTAGCAGTCAGTGCCGTACCTGTGTGGACAAACCGTTCGGTGTGCAAGACGCCCAAAGCCTGCAATACACGCCTCGCCACGAACTTGACCTCTTGCCTGGAAAGCCTCTTTCTGGAGGACGATTGAAGGACATCGTCTTCCAGATATTTCAGAATGAGGGCGGGTGGTTCTTCGATGGCCTCGACGAGCGGTCTTATATACGGCGTCTTTGACTGGAAACGAAGCAGGACATCGAGCTCGTTTCCAAGACGGAAATGCTGAACACTTTTGAAGATGACCTTGTCATTGTTCTGATTGCTAGATTAGAGACAGAGTGTCAGCCATTTATTGGTCATCTAAGGCGCACGACCGAAGTCGACTCTGGCAAAAGGAGACAACGCGTCACGGTACCTGGCAAGCCAGACGCATTCTTGGAGTTGCTTGGCGAGTGTATAGACCCCTGTTCTGCCTCTGATTGATTCGCCAGCTCTGAAGACTGTCGCAGACATGTTTGCTGGATGGAAGACGTGATACCATATGGCTCGACTGGGAGAGTCCTGGGGTTCGCGTCTCTAGTCACGTGCTTGGATACACCCAAGTACCAGGTAGGCAAGCCATGCCCAATCAATCAATGGCAGAGTCGGTGTGCCTATCAAGAAATGGACGCTGCCCAACGGGGATTCCTCACCTTCCAGGTTGTCAATTGGCTTTGGACTCGCGATCAATACCTCTGGCGAGCAGCGGTTCGAGTATTCCCCACGTGTTGGCGGCACTTCTTTGTGCTGACGGTAAAATAAAAACGGATAGAGGGATGCTGCAGAGACAGGGCTTCAATTGCTATCGCAGAGTCAGAGGAAAACTACCTAGGTATGTCTAGCTAAAGAGTAGAACACACACGTGCCCAACGTACAGACCAATTTCGTAATCCACCAGTGCCGTAACACGCTCAGAGCATGTAATTTACTGGCAGTGATAGACCAGGCTGGATTGTCAAAACCCCTGGTCGGCCATATAGATGCATGAGTGTAACTCCGCGTCTGCTGTTGTAAGCTAAGGTTGCTGGGACGTGGCTATAGCCTTTGGACCCGCAGGCATGTAGCGGCAGGATGTGAAGAAGCACGGCAGTCTCGCACAGTCCATAGCTAGGGCCAGCTACCATCAACAGTAGGATTAGAAAAGGCTCCTTTGAGCGTTGAGCACTAGTATCGCCCGAGTTCGAGTAGAGTTCCTCCTGTATACCGCCCTAACGCCTCCAAAGTGCTACAATACACACAGTCTATGCATCCTTCTATGCATCCTTTCTATACATTGCCAGAAGACGCTGCGCTGTTCCGCTCGAACACGCCAAATGTACACAGACACGCAAATCAGCCCTCAAACAGATCGTGCTGCAGCTCGACGCCAAACTCCTTGGCCATGTCCTTCATGCGCGCCTCGACCTCGTCCTCCATGCCGCCGCCGCGGCCGAGCCACTGCCGCAGCTTGAAGAAGTAGAACAGCACGTCCGTGCCGGCCAGCACCGTCTTGAACAGCAGGTGCCGCCACGCGTTGCGCAGGCGGTCGCCCAGCGGCAGGTCGCGCGCCTCGAACAGGCTCCGGCTCGCCCAGTTGCCCATCATCTTGACCCTGTTGACCGGCGACCCGAGGAACTGGTTGTTGCCCTGCACGATGCGCATGTTGCGCCCGATGAAGATGAGCTCCTTGGGGAAGTTCTCCTCCTCGGCCAGGATGTCGCGGATGCCCTGCTTCATGCGCTGCTGCATCAGGAAGTGCCTCTCGCTGGCGCTCATCTCCTTGTCGCCGTCGCCGCCCACCCCCAGCACCTCGCGCCGGAACGTCTGGTCGCCGCCCTCGTACGGCCGCAGCAGCGTCGCCGACGCGAACATGTCCGCCGCCTTGATGCCCCACTCGGCCGTGACGCGCGTCAGCGTCGCGTTGTCGAACGTCATCATGGCCTTCCAGAACTCGCCGTACTCGCGCCGGAACTTCTGGCTCATGTACACGTACAGCCCGTGGTCGATGAGCACCAGCTCCGCCCTGCCGCCGGGCAGCCGCCTGATGAAGATGTTGCCCGGGTGCGGATCGCAGTGCACCACGCCCCACTTGAAGATCTGCGCCGAGAACAGGTCGACCATGGTCGTCATGACGTCCTTGGTCGTGACTCCCAGCCCACCTTTCCCCCTCGGGCCCCTCCATTCCGTCCGCTCGGGCTTCAGCCACTGGCTGAGACTCCTCGGGTCCTCCCTGATCCGCCGCCGTATGGCGTCCATGTCCGGCTCCGGCGTGAGCGCGCTGCCGTGCACGCCGGGACTCCCCTTGGCGTGACCCCCGTACCACGTCGCCGTCATGGCCTCCTTGTCCCACAGCCTGACGCCCTCGATCCACTCCGTCGTCAGGACCCGCCTCGAGCTCAGCTCCTTGTACACGGTCGGCACGTACACGCGGCCCCTCAGACTCGGCTCCTCCGCGACGAGCTGCCGCATCAGCTCCGAGTTCTTGGCCTCGTTCTCGAAGTCCGTCTCTAGCATCAGCCGCTCCGTGATGAACGGCACGAGGCTATACAGCGGCAGGTCGAACCACGCCGTGTAGACCTTGGTGACGACCATGAACGCCCACAGGTCCCACCCGATCTGCTTCGCGATCTCCGGCTTCTGGATCTTGACCGCCACCTCCCGCCCGTCCGGCAGCCTGGCCCAGTGCACCTGCGCCACGCTCGCGCTCGCCCTCGCCGTCCTCTCCATGACGCCCTTCCCCTGCTCCCCCGCAAAGCTCACCCCAAATACCTCCTCGACGCTCCTCCCGCCGAAATCCTCCCTCACCACCCTCTTCACCTCCTCCCAGCCGTCCTGCGGCGCGTCGTCGAACATGCGCGCAAACATGCGCTGGAACTCGGGCGGCAGCACCGCGCTCTGCATGGCGATGGCCTGGCCAATCTTGAGGTACAGCCCGCCGTTGCCCCTCAGCAGCTCGAACAGCCGCTCGGCGTTGCGGCGGTGCAGCGCCGGGATGCCGCCCGCGTCGCCGATCAGCGGCAGCGGCTCCGCGCGGAAGTTGAGCTTGTAGTCCACCGCCACCACCAGGCCCAGCCCGAACGTGCGCGCCGACCGCGCCATGCCTGACGCGTAGAGGTGTCGGTCGAGCAGGTAGCTTGCGCCCAGGAGGGTGGAGATGATTACTAGCCGACGCGTCCAGCGGGCGAGGCGCGGGTAGGTGCGCGGTGGGCGAGGGGCGCCGAGGGAGGACGGCGAGGGCGGCACGAGGGGTTGGTACGCGCCGGTGGAGTGGTTGTAGGCGCGGACCTGGAGGAGGAGGCGTGGAGAGGCGACATGTCGACGGCGAGTTGGAAGCGTCGAGGACGAGGAAGAGGAGGAGAGGAAGCGGGGTAGGCCGGAGCACTGGGGTCGTCGGGGTGCTGCCGTGGCGGGCTGCCGGCCGAGTCGCGCGACGGCCTGGAGCAGCATTGCTGTCGGCGCTCGAGGCGAGACAGGAAGTCAATTATAAAGAGGGAAGTGTGTATGGCGTCTCCATTCGTGAAGAAAGATTGTTGTTTTCACGTGGAGTGAAAGGTATGGATAAGAGGGAGGTGTTTTCTCTTCGGCGTTGGAGAGATCTCGAAGGATCTAACAGGGCGATGCATGACGATATCGGCCATATCTTATCGGTTATCACGCTAATGCCGGGCATAAGCTGCGGCCCGAAGCCCGAGATGATTAATATCCGAACGGCGCCGGACGAAACATCGGGTCATTGTCTGGGGACGGGATCAGCCTGGACTTGCACTTCTCCTGCATTGAGACCTGACATAAAGAGTCTGAGGGAAGCCTGGCTCTTTGTTTCTTGGGCCAATCTCGTCGACAGTGGGTTGTATTTGCATCTACTAAGCCATTGGCCGATGTTATCTGGCCACGCCTCACGAACAGCTATGTCCGTCCAGACCAGCAACGTCGAGTTGACGGTGAATGCGGCAACAAGCAAGCTGGGCGTGAATAGCAACACGTCCTTCAAGCACGTAGGACGTAATCAACATGCACGTGAGAAGCCGAAGATGCGGCCTTGACCCAAGTGCTGACAAACAGACCACTAGCTGCCGACCTGCATCGGAAGTTATACTCATGGCGCCTAACCCACGTCGTCCTCTGTGGAACCGCCAAGCGCGCCACAAGAACCTTCGCTCCCTCTCGACTGAGGGGCCTCCACAGCCACGTTCCTTGAAAGAGACGTCAGAGGTCCTTAAAAGATATCACTCTCTGCAGCCGCCTGGCACTGATCCGCGCCTCGACTGTTGCTGTACGTTGATACTGGTTCTGAAATACGCCTGGACCAATCCATTCCAATGTCATGGCACCCTCCGTATTGGCATGGTTGACGGAGCAGCCAGCTGTGCCCTGGCTCCAGCAGCAATCCCTTCCCAGTCACTAAAACGTGTTTTGATGATAATAGTCTAGCCGTAAGCTGTATAGAACTCCCGTCATCGATATCGGCAGCGATCATGCACTCCCCATAGCAGCCCGCCATCAGCCGCAAAACGGTGTGGCTGCCGACTAAGCAGCCGTCATAAGTACCCGCTGCACAATGTCTTCCATCCTTTCCTTTGGCTCCATGTTGCCCTTTTCGACGTCACTGAGCATCCAAGACCAGCTTTGTTTCACTATCCCGCCCTGAACGTCCAACTGATCCCCCACGAGCCTCAACCCCGCCACTTTGGGCAACGCAGGTCGCGACATCTGCACGGCAGCCTGTCCGTCCACCACCGGCCGGACCCCTTCGGAACAGAGCAGCTCGAAGCGGACGCCCCTCCGCTCGGTATCGACGTCGCGCACGGCGTCGCCCTTGATGGTCCTAGCCCACACGGCAGGGTTGCTCTCTGCCGGCGGCGCGTCGGCCATCCACTTGGCCGCCAGTAACTCGAAGTGCTTGGCCAGGCCGCGCGTCGTCGCCCCGCGCAGGTACTGGAACGCGTCCCGCGGGCTCTCGTATATGTCCGAGGGCGGGTATATCTTGACCAGCAGGTTCGGCGGGAGGTCGTCGGGCGACGGTTCGGCGTCCGGCTTGGGGCCGTCGAGCGGCGAGAAGAAGCGGATGACGGCGCTGGGTTTGTTGCCTACGCCTGTGAAGCCCACCATGACCATGCGGACGTGCGGGGTGAGAGTGATGTCGATGCGGTAGAAGGCGGCGTTGGAGAGGAGCGTGTTGAGGAGCTGCTCTGAGGCACCTTCGGAGGGCACCAGGGGTAGAGGTGGTGTTTCGAGTTTGAAGCTGGCGCTGTCGATGCCTGCTAGGCGTAATGCTGCGGTGAGGTCCGAGACAAACTTCACGCTGCTGGCCAGCCACGATTCATGTTGCAGGTATGCGATGACTGGCCTGAGCAGCGTGTATGGCGGCTTCGGCTGACGCGCTCGGTCAGTGGTGAGGGGTTGTAGTTGCGCCCGCCTCCGAGCGTTTTGTCGGTGGGCGTAGGCGAGGAGGATATGCAGGGCAGCGCTGATGGTCTCGGCAAATCCATTCTCTGTTCCTGAGTCCGGGTCATTGCTCAGCTCCGGAGGATCACCGATTGTGGCCAACTCGAAGACCAAAGCGGTGCTCTCGTCGACCTGGTATCTGACGGATGCAGGGAGGAGCTGTACGTTAAACGCTAATAGGTGCCGTGCTTCGCGGTTTATCTCATGCCACAGTTCTTGGGCTAGAATAGTGTTTCGCGTCTCCCGGACGCGGAGTTCTAATGGCGCGTCCTTGGCTATTGGCTGGGCCAGACGGGACCTGCCACATGGTTTGCCGTCCTTTTCTACGCTGACGACGAGCTGTTTTGGTTCGGTGATGAGCCTCGGCGTCTGAAGATTGACCGAGCCAGAGTCATCTCTGGCCAAAACAGCCAAGCTGTTGGCCTGGAATTCGGCCGATGCTGTTCTCTTGGTCAGTATGCTTGATCGTATACACCCATATCGGAACTGGACACAGGCAACTCACAGTCAGAAAAGCCAAACTTCACTGCCACAGTAAGGGGGTCGTTGGGGAGTCGTGATACGGGCCAGCCAGCCTCCTTGATAGAGAGCACCTCGCGCCAGTATTCCGTTTCGACCGTGATCTCCTTCTGTAATCTCGTTGCTGCCGCCAGTAGCTTGTTCGCAGTATTGTTGATGGCGAGCAGTTTGGCACCGGTGGATATGACAGTGTTCTCCTGCAGCCTCTGCTCTAGAAATGGAGGCTCGTGCAGCTTTGTCGAGCCCAGAGAACCGATGCCGACCCTGTTCCGCAACTCTTGGTCTAATGTGCCCATGACCTGAGTTGGCGCCTCCTTGGACATTAGCAGGGAGATCATTTGTTGGGCGTTGTTGGCTTGCATCCAAGCAATCCTGATGAGAGCCTACGTCAGCCACTGTACGGACACGTCCAAGGAAGGCTGCGACGGGACATACGAGATGTTGCGCAGGACTTCATTTCGGGCAGCTCCCAAGTCCGTGACGGTTGTCGGATCCGCCTCTTCTTCGGAACCGGCCACATCCTCCATTTGTACCTCGACATTTTCGACCTCGCCATCTTGCTTGTTCTCCTTCTCCTCGACCTGTGTCTTGACGTCCGTCTGGTTGAGAGAGCGGAAGCCACCAGGATGTGAAGCATTGACACGGGCAATGAACTCGCCCAAGGTCTTTGGTTTCCTGTCGGTAGAGGCCTTTATCGGGCGGATAGAGAAGGGTGAGTGCTTTGCAGACATTGTGACGGTCAAGTGGTCCGGAGAGTGGAGGGAGGTCGTCAAGGTCGAGGAGAGGGTGTTTGAATTCCCGGATATCGAAGCCACTTTATTTTCCCAGCTCGAGAAGTTTCAGACCGCATCCGTGAGTATTGCCACCTACAGGTACAACATACTCCATGCCAGAAGAGGGGAAGAAGAGAAAGGGGTGGTCCAGAATTGCATCATTGAGGGTCTGGCGTGTTTGGAAGCATGTTGCTTGGCGTCGTCAGTTCGCGACTTCCTTGTCGTTTCGCGACTTCGACTTCGTACTCTCTAGACCCACTTCGACAGCTGGGCACCTCAGCCTTGAGGGACGAGGTTGCTTGAGCCACACGCGCTAAGTAGCCGGATTCCGAACACGGTAAGGCTGTTTTCGCGGGGGGGGGGGGACGTTGTGGCGCAGCCCAATCAGACGCGGCGGAAGCAAGAGCCCGGTATTTCCCATCTGGACCCACCCGCTGCAATCACGCTCGCCCTGGACAAACCACAACAGCACCAACAATAAACTCTATCGGCTCGAACGACTGATACTATTGTTTCTTGGCTCGGCCTNCCCCCCCCCCCCCCCCCCCCCCCCCCCCCCCCCCCCCCCCCCCCCCCCCCCCCCCCCCCCCCCCCCCCCCCCCCGTTGTGGCGCAGACCAATCAGACGCGGCGGAAGCCAGAGCCCGGTATTTCCCATGTGGACCCACCCGCTGCAATCACGATCGCCCTGGACATGCCAGGACAGCTCCTTGTTTTAACGCTTTCGGCTCGAGCGACTGTTACTTTTTTTTCTTGGCTCGGCCTGCATCCTTCCTCTCTGGCCAGATACCTCGATTTGCACAATCCCCGGTAACGACAACACCAGAGAGCAATGAGTTCTAAATAATATCTGGAAAAACTCGCAGTCACTCAGTTCTTGACGGTGCAGCTTGCAACGACGAGAAGGTTCTGAATCCTTTTTGGGGGGAATGACGCAGCTGGCGCCATCCTAATGCAGGATACACTGCATGAGTGAGGCTCCACTCTCTTAACCGTCTTTCCAGGATTGCTGGGTCCGGACGAGATCAACCTCATCTCATCTTTCGGCATCTCGATTTCTCACTCATCCTGCACCTTGCATGAGTCTCGCGACCTTCACCACCCTTGTGAGCTGCAACATACACTCCTGGTCTACAATACGCCACTGATTCGCCAGATAAACGCCTCTTAAGACACGTCTAGCCGCCGCAACCAGGCACACGAGCTTTGTCAAGGGGGTTGGTTTCCCGCCAAAACTCACGCAGCCTTGCGTGCCTCAGCACAACTTGGCGCATCGAATACCATCAATTGCGCAAATACTCCCATTGGATTTGTTCTCAACCCGGGTCTTATTTAGGATGAACTCGTTGTTACTACCGCGTACCGCTGGATTGCCTTGTCACCTTAACCTCGGCTACAGCTCTTGAACGGAGGCCCCTGACGCTACCCGCAGCGCAGCGCAAAGATGCGCTCCTCCATCCTTGACCTCGGTCTAAGTGATCTGTTGGATGCCGATCCTCGGCCTGCTTTCGTGGTCGATGTCAGCAACAAGCCACCATCGGTTGCCTATACGAATCCGGCTTTTTCTAGCCATGAGTCTCTCCGCGGCATTCTCAACCCGCTCAAGCAGCAGAATGCCAAGCTGTGGGAATGGGTGAACAAGCTCAGGTCCGACCCTCTCACGCATCCGACTCTATCATTTGCCAGTGTGCTATGGACGGCAGTCATCATTCAGCGGACATGGCTCGTTATCAGTGCCAACGAGCAAGCCTCTTCCACCGCGTCTTCTAAATCAGACTCCAAGGATTACCATGCAAATGCCGCTCCCCTCTCGCCCCGTCTCACTTCCCTGTCTGGCAACGATGAATCCATCAGTGCTCTCACCAGCAGTCTGGACATTTCACGCAGTCCTAGTCCTCCTAGTCCCAGACCAGCAAACAGGGGGTCGGGTCTGCAACCGCCAACTCTTGTCGACCGCCGTACTAACTCCACGCCGGGCGAGGTTCTGCCGTCCATTGCTGCGACAATGTCTACTGTTGACTTACCATTTTCGGAACCCCTCCGCAGAGCGACTACGGACCCCGGCTGGATTGTGCCAGAGATAGTCGCCGAACAACAACCATTCCTCGACGTCATCAACAGCTTTGACTGGGCCGCCACTCCTCTCGGCCCAATGTCGAAATGGACTCCTCGGCTGCAACAGATAGTCAACCAGATCTTGGCCGATAGTCGTGCCATTGCTATCTATTGGGGTGAGCAGTACTGCACAATCTACAACGAGGCCTTCAGTAAGTTGTGCGGCTCAAGACATCCGTACGTCCTCGGTCGGCCAGTTGAGGAAACGTGGCCCGATGGCGGAGCAACCTTGAAGGAGGCCATGCGTGTCAGTGCCGAGAAACAGAGGGCTAGCACCGAGGACGAGTGGCGGCATTTTGTCGAGCAAGGGCTGGACGATGGCTCAGAGGAGTCTCGCTGGCTCGAGGAAGTGTATCTGAAATGGTCCGTTGTACCGCTGTACGACGACAACGAGTGCCTGGGGTTCATGCATCCCGTCGTGGAAACGACAAGCATGCGGCTATGGGAGCGAAGGATGAAGATGCTCATCGAGCTCGGTGAGGTTTTGGTGACGCCACGCGATGTCAAGAGCTACTGGAGGATGATCATCGACAAGCTTGAGGCGGTCGAACCTCGCTACGACATACCATTGGCCATCTTGTACAGCATCGACGACGATCCTAACGCATCCTTGGACACGACCCGGGAATATGAGTCCACAAAAATATGTCGACTCGAAGGATCATTGGGCGTACCTGAGGGGCACCCAATCATTCCCCACACACTCACGCTGTGGAGTAGCGACGACGGACTGTCACCCATGCTTAGGACCGCTCTCGCGTCGGGTGAACCACTGCTGCTGCAGACAGAGGACGGAACTCTTCCCAAATCTCTGATCGACGGATTGCAGTGGCGGGGTTTCGGCGATCCCTGCCGCGCTGCCGTCCTGCTTCCCATACAGCCCACCAAGACAGAAAACATCATGGGTGTTTTACTGCTCGGCATCAACCCCCGCAGGCCGTTTGACAATGACTACCGGCAGTACATCTCGTTGCTGAGTCAGAAAATCACCACGTCGCTTGCCTCGACGGTGTTGCTGGAGGAGGAGGCTCGGAGAGGCAGGAACATGGCCGAGCAGGCTGCCTACGACCAGGCTATGCTGAAAGAGAAGTTAGCAGCCCAGACTAAAGAAGCCAACGAGTCGATACAAAAGTTTGAGGCGGTAGCAGAGTTTATACCGGTTGGGATGTGTTTTGGGGATAACCAGAATAGCATCACGTTCGCCAATGATGCCTTTTGCAGGATAACAGGGCTTACAAGGGAGGGCCTGTTGCCGCGCCAGGGATACCTACCCTGCGTGGTCGAGGAAGATCAGCCTGCTGTTCGGAGCGCATATGATGATCTACTGACCCGCCATAGCATCACATTCGAGTTTCGAGTCAAGCCTCACGACCTCGGTGATCTACCCACACCGCCGACGACAAGTTCGCCCAGTTTTGAGAGAGCAGGTCTCGACCTCGTGGCGATCAACAACCAGACGGAACGACATGTTCTCGCGTCAGCCAAGGCTGAGCGATCTCCGGATGGCAGCATAGTCAGGGTACTGACCTGCCTGACCGACGTGACATTACACAAGAAGACTGCCGAAGAAGCTGTCCGTCGTGCGCAACAAGCCGAGAATCTCAAGCGCATGGCCGAGTTCGCCACGGTGGGCATGTACGACATGGACCTCAACGGGCGTCTGCTGGGAGCCAACAACGTCTTTTTCGAGATGTGTGGGATAACGATAGTGGACCCCACCGTCGTCGAGGTCAAGCCTTGGGAGCAGTGCATTTACGAGGACGACTATCCGATGCTCCGCGAAAAGTTAAGGCTGATGGTTGCGGAACGCAAGGTCCAAAATGTCGAGGTGAGGTTTCGCAACTCGTGGATGGCCGAAGACGGGGCTGGGCACGTCATCAAAGCGCCGAGGTGGGTGCAAGCTACGCTTATGCCCGTTCAGGACTCGGAAGGTGTCATCAAGTCCTTCACCGGCTGTTTAAGCGACGTTTCGCTGCAAAAATGGCAGCTCGAGCGGGAGAAGGAGCGAAAGGAAGAGGCCATCGAGTCGAAGCGGCAGCAGGAGAACTTTATCGACATGACGTCGCACGAGATGCGAAATCCCCTTAGCGCCATCATCCACTGCGCTGATGCCGTTACCGCAACGCTTACCAAGGCCAAGGAACTGGTGACCAGCCAGCCGTCCGCGCCGACTCTAGCTGTTAATGGCGACGCGCCGGTCGAGCAAGACGAGAGCGTGGATGTCTACAGCGAGGAGCAAGAACTCATCGACAGCTGTATCGAGAACGCCGAGATCATCGTCACCTGCGCCCAGCACCAGAAGAGGATTGTGGACGATATTCTGACTATGTCCAAACTCGACTCTCAACTGCTAGCCATCACGCCTGTTACTGTCAATGCTGTTGAAATTGTGCAAGAAGCCCTGAAAATGTTCGAGGTCGAAGCGCGGCGGGTGGACATCAACTTGGACATGATTGTCGACCAGTCCTATCATGACTTGGGAATGTCTTACCTGGAATTTGACCCATCGCGACTAAAACAGGTGCTCATCAACCTGCTCACGAATGCACTGAAGTTCACAAAGACGGGCCCTACCCGGAACGTCACTGTGACTATGAGTGCGAGCAGAACCAGGCCTTCCGACGCCAATAGTAAGGTCAGGTTCATTCCCCGCGCCAGAGAGCTCGCAAATCAGCAGCCCGCTGAAGACGAACGGCGAAATGACGGCCCCCCAATATGGCTGCTTTTCGAGGTCAAGGACACGGGGCAAGGGCTCACCGAGGAGGAGATGAAGAGCTTGTTCCAGCGCTTTGTCCAAGCGTCCAGTCGCACGCATGTCAAATACGGCGGATCCGGCCTGGGATTGTTCATCAGCCGGCGGCTGACCGAGCTCCAGAACGGCGCAATCGGAGTCGCCAGCTCTCCAGGCGTTGGCAGCACATTTGCCTTCTACATCGAGGCCCACATACCGAGCGAGGAAGCCGTCAAGGAAGCCGTTGAGGCAGCCGCCGCTGCTCGGGAATTTGTCGCGACCACGATGCTCGTGCCACTAAGCCGGAGTAACAGACTCGGCGGCTCAGCGGTCGACCGGCTGACGCCAACGTCCTCTTCGCGAAACTCTCCAGCCCTAAGCGGGCTATCGCGGCCTCTCCTGAACAGCTCCAAAGTCGTCCAAAGCAGCCCATCGCGGCGATCGCCAGAGATCGAAGGCGTGCTCATCGTGGAGGACAACATCATCAACCAGCACATCACGCGCCGCGGACTGAAAGATTACTACCGCACCGAGGTAGCCAACCACGGCATCGAGGCGCTGGACAAGGTCCGCAACTCGGACCGTTACGTCGACACGCCGGACGAGCCCCCCGCGTCGTCACCCCCAGGCTCGCCTCTCCCATCCCCGCTCCTAGAACGCACCGGGGCACCACTGTCAGCAGCGAACTCAGACAACAAGGTCGTCGTCGCATCCGATCGGAAACAGCATCAGCGGAGCGGCAAGTTCCCGCTGTCGGTCATACTGATGGACATCGAGATGCCGATCCAGGACGGGCTGACGTGCACGCGGCACATACGCGAGATGGAGCGGCAGGGCCGCATCCGCGGCGGGAGGATACCGATCATCGCCGTGTCGGCCAACGCCCGGGCCGAGCAGGTGCAGGAGGCGCGCGAGGCCGGGTGCGACGGGGTGCTGGTCAAGCCGTTCCGGATGCACGAGCTCATCGCCAAGATGGAGGGGATCGTGCGGGAAGTTGCGGGGAGGGAGAACGAGAGGAGGTGAAGAGAGATTGTGGCAACGTTGGTTTTGGTGGGATCACATGGACCGGCTGAAAGAAATAAATCTATTTTTCTGATACCCTTCTATCTTGCCATTTCTTTGCCAGGAGAGGAGGCGTTGGGACTCGGGCATTAAGTGTTCTGCATTCTTAGCTTGGGAGAGAGGAGTACGGAGACTTTGGTGTCGGACTGCATTTTCTTTTCTTGCTCTTTTCTTACTTCTGTTGGAGGATCGGAGCGGCAGCATGGCGGGACGGTTGGTTGCATGTCCGGGTCCCGGACCTCCGGATGTTGGGCGAAGCTTCAATGTTCGGACGAAGACCACCTGAAACGCAGCGGGGCCGACCTCTCTGTCGTTGCATATTCGACGTGTGTTCATTGGCCATTTTCTCGTGAGTTTCATGTACTTGTTGCATTTGGGCGACATCTGGTCGGGCTATGTTTCTGGGTATCTCTGTGCATATAGCGGGCGGTGATGCTTGGATAGCGGGCTTCTAGAATCATGGCTTAGGTACCTGGTAGCATGTACGTCTAATACACTGTTCTGATTTGTACGATGTTGGCTTGATGTATTGTCCATAGTATTTACATGCTGTCATCGCACGGATGCTTGCAGCCGTCGATATTCAACAGCCAGCCACGTCACGTACCGAGAGTCAGCGCTAAGACCAAAAAGAAACCTACCCAGCAACCGGGTTAGCTGCGGCAGGGTCTTTCCTTGGCGCTAGTCTGTGCACTAAGCCGAGCGATCGGCAGGATCCGGGCTGCAGAGCACCACCCATAAGCAGTTCGGGGCATTGAAAAGGGACCGACGAGGGCTGTCCCCTTTCTGAACTATAATCGAAGTCGGACGTTTCAACTCCTGTCGGACTGCTGCGAGAATCCCGTAACGCCCATCGAGCGATATCCCCAACCGCATCTGGCCCCCTTAGCAGATTCCATATCTCTGTGCAGCCTGCCAGTGCAACATCGACCTGAACCACGTACGTTCTCATTCCTTTCACCTCAGAATCCAAGATCCAAGCTAGCCACCAGACGAACAAAAGCGTCACTCACCATGGGCGACCTCTTCTCTAACAAGATCGCAGAGATCCTAGCTTCGGAGGAGGAGCACCTCTCGCACCACCCGCCAATGTCGCCCGCCCGCGTCCTCCGGACGACCATGTTCCGGATCGCCGACCCGGCGCACCAGCAGCAGCTCGTGCAAGCCTACAGCAAGCTCGCCGCCGAGCAGAAGAAGGTGTGTTTCTTCCTCAAATCTCCCTCAGTAATCTCTACACTGGGCCCCCATTGCCCCATCTCCCTCATCGAAAACCTAAACCTATCATTGTGCGGCCCCATCCATATCAAGACTTTTCTGACGCAAAAGACGCAACTCGAAAAAGGACGGCAAGCCGTACATCTTGTACATGTCGGCCGGCATAGCCGTCGACCCGGCGCGGTCGAGGGGCTACACCGTCGTGGCGAGGTCCGAGTTCGCCTCCCTGGAAGACATGCGGTGGTACGACGAGGAGTGCCCCGCTCACGCGGCTCTCAAGACCACCGCCAGGGCCTTCGGGATGCCCGAGCCGCCCCTCGTCATCTATCACGAGGGCGTCCCGCAGGTGGACGGGCGGTAGTGGAAGTAGTGTGTGTTTACTAGGTATCGCTATGTTGGCCAGCAGTTCGAGGGCTGGGGATTTTTCGAAGGTGGAAGTAAAGAGATGCCTGACGTTCGTCAAGGATTGTAGTAGAAATTGCATTTACCTGCTTCCGCCTGGCGATGGTGTGGACGTGAGAATAACATATTTGTGATGGCACGTCTTTTGTGACACTCCAGTCGTCTCGCTTGCATGACAACAAAGCTGGGTGTACGGGGGTCAGCCGTCTGCCAAAGGCCAACTCCGCCACTCAACCCTCCAATCACCGCCACTCCGTCCTCCCGGCCAGATACGTCGAAATATCGGCTCTACATCGTGCCCAAGGTCCCGCCCGCCAACCCACATGGCATCGGGGTTCCCCAGCTGTTCGACAACGATGTCGTCCCTCCTATCATCCCGGACGTTACGGTTCAACCTCCAGCGCCGGCCGACCTCCCGGACAACATCCGTAATGGTGCTCAGCGAGGACCCCGTCCCGAAGTTTCCCCCGCCGGTGGGGTAGAGCACCAGCTCCTCGAGGGGCAGCGACCCGCCCGGCGGTTTGGCGGCGCTGATGGTCCGGAAGATGGCGAGCGCGAGGGCTCTGTCGACGGCGCTGTTGATGAAGGCGTCGCGTATGTGGCCGTTGCGGGGCTTGAGCCACGGGCCGCCGATCGGGCCGTCGAAGAACTGCTGATCGAACGCGTCGAAGGAAGGATCACTTGGGGTGTCATAGTCTATCTCGTCGTCGTCGTCCAAATCGTCGATCCAGGAGGGTTCTCGAAGGACCTCGAGGTCGGAGGAGTCAAGCCACAACTTGATCGTTTGCAGTTTTGGAATGGAGCCTAGGATCCTGTAAGCCGCCACTTCGGTCGAGTCCCCTTTTGACCGGCAGAGGGAGATAGTGAGGTCTTCGAGTGAGGGACAGCAGGATGTAATTGCGCCCAGATATTCTGCGTCGAATACCAAGCGTGTCCGCCCCGTTCTGCTAGCGACGAGACTCAGAGTGCGGAGGCTCGGGCCGTGGAGTTTAATGATGATTTCCAGGATTGTGCGGTCCAGCTCGCCTTTGAGCGTTAGAGAGCTCAACGGCGGCAGACGACAGAAGAGTTCGCTGGCGGTGTCGGGCAGGAGGTAAGAATGCTCCGAAAGCGACAAAGACAGTGATTCTAGCTTACTGAAGCGGCCGGTGGCCAGGTATTCCGGACCAGAGTACTCTACCACTTCCTCCAGCTTGAGGGTTTGTAAGAGACTGAAGTCGGTGCACTCGCTCCAAAACGCAATATCCGGAGCGGAGATGGCGCCGCTGCCGGCAATGTCAAGTCGTTTCAAAGCACCACGAACCTTGGGATAACCAGGCACGAAGTCTTGAAACGATCGTCTCGGGGTCTCCCATGCCTGTATGAGCTCGGGAGAGGCGGGGGCAAAGGCTCTGTATGCACGCACATGGCGGAGATTCGACGCCAGCCCCGCAGTGATGCGGGCGACGGCTTCAAGAGTAAAGTCTTCCTGACCGTTTGACTGGTAGTAATCGTACGTGAACCAGATACTGCGGAGGTTTGGCGAGGTAGCAAGCGGAAGATCGTCTGCTGTCAGGCTCGGCTCACCCGGACTAGCAAGTCGAAATTGCGTAGCGTGGAGGCCACACAGCGGCAGATGCTGCTGTAGTGTCTGTAGCAGACTTTCTGGAACCTGAGAGGAACAGCACCACGACAGATCGGACAGGGCTGGTAAGGACTGTATCAAGTCTATGAGAGAACCCCAATAGTCGTCCTCGTACGTAGTGGGTGGGTAAGTTTCCCCGTCTTGGATGACGATGAGACGCCTAACATGGCTCGAGCAGGATAGCCGCTGCAGAAGGCGTCTGAAGCGGCATGCGTCATCGTCGAGTTGATCAGCGTCAACAGTGATGCAGCGGTACAGAAAAGCGACAGCAGCAGAGTTACAGGCTCTACTGGTCAGAGCCAGGGCTCTCAGGTCATCCACCTCTAAGTAGAGGCATATGCCGAGCAACAGCTCGGTGGGGAGACGGTCGAGATGAGGGGTAGACATCATGGGGTGTCGTCGAAGCTGAAGAAGTTGCCTTGATGAAAATGCATTAGGTTAAGCGAAGCGGGAAGCGGAAAGTACCTGATTACTTGCATGTATTCTGTACAGTACCTGCAGTTTGGTAGGGTAGCAGGCACGCTACGGTGGTATTTCCAGAATCCGGGTTTACCGCCCCGCTACACTTAGATCGCCCCGCCAGTCCCGCATAAGTCAATCTCGGTGTTAAGGGATCCCAGATCAGGTTAAGGCACCCCTGAACCCGTTGACCCCACCTATACTTACAGTACAAATGCCGTAGTATTGTGTAAACTACCGCCCTGATCACAACCTTCCAAGCCGATGTAGGGGTTCTTGTTCACCACTACGGGCAACATAGCCTGGGTCATAAAAAAAATAAAAATAAAAATTCAGGCAATCGGTAACTCTAAGCCACATGTAAAACCAGCTCTTCCTAGCAAGGCAGCCAGCCAGCCATTTCGTCTACTGTGGTACAAACTCAACTGAACCTCCACTCCCATCATCCCCTTGTCACTGGCCCACCACGCCGAAATCTACGCAGTACGTACTGTACAATTTCGGCTTGTCCCCATCTCAGTACAGTAGCTAGATCCACACTGCTTGACATTTCTAAACTGAGGTTGAGTTCATGCTAACCGCGGCTACCGTGGTCACAGGGTTCGTCAATCGTGACTTTCCGGCACATGTCACATACGGCCGCTGCCCTCAAGCAAAGGCCTACAGCGCCTCCAGAGAACCGCCTTCGATACTAGCACAATTGAGCGCTCGAGGAAGGGCCTAGCATTGTTGTTCATATTCAGCCCCAGCCACACAGACTAAGTGCTAGAAACTAGATTTACATCAGGATTCACCGATCTGGCACGTTATCATGCCCCATAACACGCACAAGTCCTGCCAGCTCTAGGTGGTGGTCCCCGGCCATATCACCGCCTGGTACATCAGCCGCCAATTGGTGGTCCCGTCATATCTAGAACACGGCAACAAATCAGTCGTCTTCCTGGCGAGTTTTCCATATTCCTCGGATCTGCGGGACTCACTGGAAAAGGCACATGCCACGAGCGCTCTGGTCCACCAGTCTCGCATCTTGGCCCACCACCACGTTGTTGCGGACCGAGTACCGCAGTCTGTTGTATGGGGACCTGACGATTCTAATCCCGGGGATGTTCTGCTTCAAGAGGTCCTCGACGAGGCCAACCTTGTTGGGGTACTTGATCTGTGTCGAGCTCTCATCTGTAACACCGTCGGCCAAGGGAGTCATGAAGAAGGCTTGGGTATTGTCGTTTGCCCCGTTGAACAGGGCCCAATTGCTATTCACACACATTATTCGTCTCAATGCGTCAAGAGAAACTGGCTCCAAGGGGGCGTGTTGCACTTACATGCCAGGGCCTTGAGCTGCAACGTAGGCGAATTTGGGGTCGGTTGGATTGGTTGGGTTATTAACCGCCACGCCGTTGATGGCATCGAGCACTCGCTGCTGCCAAATGGCCAAGTCATTACCCGCGACGTTGTCATTGCCACCCGTCGTATAAGTCTCCCAGTAGTGAGCCTGGTCGGGAGACACATTAGCCCCGTGAGACAGATGCATATGTCCTGCTAGACTTACCATGTAAACAGCACGGTTCGAGACGACGGTCAGCATGGTGCAGCCGTGCAACTGATTGGTCCCGTACTGAATGGAGTTGACGCCAAACTGCCCGAGTTCGGATACGGTGCGCATGTCTCCAGCAAAGAAACCGACTGGCGGGTTGGGAAACTGAGGATCCCGGGTGCCTACTAATTGGTTCTTGACATAGTTATCTACCTTTGAAGCAGTAATTCGACCCGTGAGCTGGCTGAATGTTCGTTTTCCGAGAGCCCGTTTCTTGTGAAGACTGTGAAGAATCTCCTTAATGGCCGAGTGGTCGCTGTGATAGTACCAGTAGTTTCCAGTGCTATTGTAAGCCTGAAGCGCGTAGCCTGGCGCGGCCGCGAGTCCGCTCAGGTCACGTCGAACGGCCCGAGTGCAAGTAGTACCACACGACGTGTCGACGCAAGGAAATGTGCAGTCATCGTCGTCGTCAGCACGGATTGAGAGGCTGTCGGCGTGTCTGTTGCAATATCAGCATTGAGATACAGACAGTCATAAGACACAACGGTCAACTTCCAGGCTTCTACCAACCTATAACGCAACGGCTCGTTCAAGATCCTGGCCGCGACAATCGTGGACAGCAAGAACACAGCCAAGAGCTGGCCACGCCAGATGTCTCGAAACCACATGATGGCGAGATGTTGGAAGAGTCGTGGCCAGAGAGTCCAGCGGAGTGCCCAATGATCGGGATAAGCGCGGAGGACTCTCGGACGACTTGTCCCTAAGTCTAGTTTATAAGGCGTCCATGGTATTAGCGAAGAAGCAAGCCGAGGGACCGACTTCCTTGCTGGCCATGGTTACATTATTGTTTTATTTCACTCTTCTAGTTCACTTTTTACATGTACCTGTACATACAGGCCTTGGGACCTCTTCCTTCATCCTTAACGCCGAGGTATGGCACGCCCAAAAGGACCCTGTCGGCCGTATTCGGCTTTCCCAATACTGAATAGCAGACCGTTGCCTGATCTAGTCGGGTATCGGCATTCAACGGAGCGGCCCTCGTGCGTCGAGCTGCGTGCCGTAGGATTTGTAGTGGAGCAGTTCAATAGCGCGATCCATAACGATCCATACCGATCCATACCGGGTACCAGGATTCCCACGAAACCCGGGACTAGACCACACACTTTTCCAACTTCTAGGCCACCATCTGAGGTTTTTTATTTTTGTCACTCGTCCTACGTGCCATTCGCCTCCTACTAGGCAGGGCATACACAATAAGCTACTGCTACCCAGTGCGTCCAATTTCGCATGCAGGTCCTCAATGCGGCAGGTGATAGTACCGAGGACTGCTCCGGCTTTGCCCCTTCGGCTACGATGCATATTCTGCAGGTACCGGTACCGACAATGGCTGCGCACCAGGCCTGCACGGGTCATGGCCCTTTTTGCATATCTCGGCGTCCTCGTCCTGGCCTTTGCAAGCTCCATCCAGCGTCCATCAACTCGTCTCTTCACTCGTCATCATGGTGCTGTTGTCTGCCGTGTTGAGTGCCGGCCTTCTGCTAGGCACGAGCAGCTTTGCAAGTGCTTCGCATAACCCACCAACACAGCAGAACCCGGCAGTGAACCCTCCTCTCCCCATTCTTGAACTGTCTTCACAGTATATCGGAAACGCCACTCAAGCTCTGTCAAACTATCCCCTGCTCAGGCGAGATGGTGCGGAGACTTGCAGTGAAGGGAACCCGTGTGCGGACGGCAGGTGAGAAGACTCATGTGCACAAATCTGCCAAAGCAGTTAGCTGACAAGCCTCTCTCCTCGATCAGCTGCTGCAGCACAGCTGGAATCTGCGGTTACGGGCCAACGTACTGTGGCAATGGCAACTGCACATCCAACTGTGATGCACTAGGTTAGTGTCTATCCCATGGCTCGTGTCATTTTGACGCCACTATCTGAGGTACTCTTGTCTGACTTCCATCCTCATAGCCATGTGCGGCAGATACAGCGATGAGGGAGGCACAATCAAGTGTGGAATGAACCTTTGCTGCTCATATTATGGGTGGTGCGGAGTAAGCTGTCACCATCACATTATACAAGATTAATATGTTGACCGGAAGCCTTGAAGACGGACGAGAACCACTGCGGGAACCCGGATCCAAATGGGCTGGCTCCCTGCCAGGACGGCTTTGGTCTCTGCACAATTGTACCCAAGCCCCCCTGCGGCAAATCAGGATCTACGAACGGTAGGAAAATTGGTTACTACCAGGCGTCAAATACTCGCGACCGAGTCTGCAACAAAGTCTCGCCCAGCCAGATTAACACCGCGGGCTATTCACACCTGTATTTTGCATTTGCTGCTGTAGGTCCATATGCTCTGTCTTTGAGAAGTTGTTGAAGGTCAAGCACCAATTGACTTCATCTAGTTCGACCCTACGTCTTTTCAGATTGTTCCTGCTAGCGCCGACGACGTGCCCCTATACAAGCAGTTCACGAGTCTTCAGAGCTCGACACTCCAAACATGGATAGCCATTGGAGGTTTTGACTTCTCAGACAACGGTACCGCTACTCACACAGCATGGTACGTCTCCTAAACCCGCTGGAGTCTTCATACTAGTCACTTCATACGCTAATTGTGTATTAAGGAGCGACATGGCCTCGAATTCAGGAACTCGTGCGACTTTCATTAGCAACTTAAAGGATTTTATGTTCAAGCATGGATTCCAGGGCGTGGATATCGGTAAGTCGACGGCTATATTGAGCAAGTTCAAATTTCCAGGGTCTGACGTGCTCGAACCTCTTAGACTGGGAATATCCCGGAACACCAGAGCGAGGCGGAAAACGAGCAGATACGCAAAATCTAGTTGCTCTAGTCAAAGAGATGAGAGCCGCCTTCGGCTCGACCTACGGCATCTCTCTGACCCTCGCCCCAGATTATTGGTATCTGCGCTGGTTCGACCCCATATCCATGCAGGATAGCGTCGACTGGTTTGGTTTCATGTCATACGACCTGCATGGCTCTTGGGACGCCGACGTAAAGACCCTCGGGTCCATTGTCCGAGGACAGACAGACATCCGTGACATTAGCAACGACACAGTACCGTGAGTAAAAGTGTCTTCAACTTCAGCTTCGGGAACCTTATACTCACAATCATAGGCTTTGGTTCGATGGGCTTGACTTTTCCAAGATCAACTTTGGCATGGCGTACTACGGTCGCGGGTACACTCTTGCCGACCCTAGCTGCAACACCCTCGGATGCCCTTTCAGTGGCCCGAGCAAGCCCGCCCCTTGCACCAACTTTGCCGGCGTCATGTCAGCTCGCGAGATTCAAAACCTGATCACCGAGCAGAACCTCACACCAACGCTCCTCCCGGATGCGATGATGAAGCAGATCACTTGGGCTGACCAGTGGATCGGCTATGATGACGATGAGACGATCGCTTTAAAGAAAACCTGGGCTGACGGACTTTGTTTTGGCGGCACCATGGCCTGGTCGGTCGACTTCAGCGTTGATAACGCCGGTAGCGGCGACACGCCCCCAAACTCCACCGATGGAACATGCGGAGCCAACAACGGTGGCGCCGTGTGCGGAAACTGGGCTACTGGAAACTGCTGTTCCTCCTCGGGCTACTGTGGCAGCGGAGACGCTTACTGCGGCAACGGCTGCCAGAGCGGAGACTGCATCATCGGGGGTGTAACCACCGACGGCACCTGTGGAGTGGCTCATGGCAACTCCATCTGCGGTGACTGGGCCAACGGCAATTGCTGTTCGTCGAGCGGATACTGCGGAAACACAGCGGCGCACTGTGGTGACGGTTGCCAGTCCGGGGATTGTGAAGGAGTGCCGACGCTTGGCAATGGCGACGTGTTCATCAGCCCGGATATCTTCAACGATCCGGATCCGTCAGTCCAGTGCTATCCTCCTTGCACATTCATCTTCCCGCCCTTCAGCTTATCGACTCTCACGACCATTTCACAGCCGCCAGTGACGATAACCCTCGAAGAAATGTTCTCTTCCATTACAGTGACGGTAGTAACAACCATCACAATCCCACCAATCACCACGAGCATCATCCCTGTCTCGAACGTGGTATGGTCTAACACCAGCGACGTGATAATGTACTTCTGGACCAGTATTTCGTTCCCGCCGGTAGTCCTCACTGCAAGCACGGTAACAGACAGTGAGCACCACACCTCCACTATCGCCGGAGGCTACATCTGGACCTACAGCCCGGAGCCAGGCCCAAGGCCGACGAAAACACCGCCAGTGCCACCCCCGGGCTTCCATATTTCCACTATTCACCCGCATGTAGGTCCACCGGAACCGACCTGTAAGCCCGGACAGATCTGCGGCTCCATCTGCAAGTCGAACTGCTTACCGAAAGTGCCTTGTATCGGGATCTGCGGGTGTATCGGAATCTTCTGTCCTCCAAACGGCGGGGGTGGTGGCGGCGGCGGTGGCGGCGGTGGTCCATGCATTGGCCCCGGATGTGTCACTCCTCCAGGCGCGCCGCCCTGCGTTGGTCTCGGATGCCCCGGTGGCGGGCCTGGAGACGAACCAACAGGTAGCGAATCGTGCAGTATCACGTCTACGGTTACCGACTGCCTGGACACGTGCTCGGAGACAACCTTGCCTGGTGGCCAGGTCTCGGAGACCTGCATTAGCCGACAATGCTACGCAACCGTGACAGGCTGCGATGTCGTAGGCACGACTACCACCACGACAATTACCGACGGATGCCCGCTCCTCCCAGCATATACCCCCTACTGGAATGGCGACACCGACATGCTGGCGAGCACTCTTGGCGAGGGCGGTTACGGCGGATACGTCGTTGCGTCTGGCACATGGACCAAGCCGGACGGCGGCGACAACGGCGGCGGCGGTAGCACCACCACCATAACCACAACTCCCGGGGGTGGGACCACCACCACCGTCACATTCATTACTATCACGGCGACTCCCCCGGACTCGGTCACGACGACGACCACCTTCACCACGCTGAAACCGCCCGAGCCGACGGAGGAGCCGACGTATAACTGCAAGGGCAGCGGCGAGTGCGGTCTGAGCACGTTCGAGGTCAAGTACTGCGACCACGCGGTGAACTCTCTGCAGCGAAACGACGATCTGACATACGGAACGAAGGGCGGGTGAGTTACGGCCCCATTTCTTGATTTTCTTTTATAAAAAATCCTAATTCCCGCTAACTAACCATCTCGCAGCGACGTCCAGCTCACAGGCAACTGCTGGGCCAACGCGGAAGGCTACGGCTGCGGTGTCTTCGTGCAGGGCACCAACAAGACGCTGACGGGCGACCAGGCGTGCGAGTTCAGCGGCAACCAGATATGGTGGGACTATCAGGACATACGGGACCCGGACAAGGGCAACTGCGACAAATGCGGGTCCAAGGTGTACTCCAACGGGTGCGAGATCACCATCAACTACGTGTCGGGGTGTGATAACCATTGAGAGAATTGATGCTATCTCAGGACCAATGCTGAGTCCATTCGATATCGGAATGGCTTGGGCCGTTCAAAGTGTATATATAACTTGGCTAAGGGGGGAAGCGCCCTTCAGAGTCTGAGGATCTATGAAATATAATCTATTCGCCCCGGAGAGCAGTATTTATGATCCCGATCTTTTGGTCAGCACCAGATCATGCCTTGTTTCTGGCAATAGCCAGATTTATCCAAGGCTTGTCGTCTATGAATTTTGTGCAAGTGTATTTTCTGAAGGTCGCAACTTCCACAATATTGGCTCAGCGTACAACCATTTCAAAGGAGCTACTGAAGTCAAGACTGGCTTCAAGTTGTTACCTAAGAATATTATCAACGGCCACGGCGGCTATGGAAAGATCAAATCATGGTATAAGTCTACGGGAGAGAAAATGCCGCGGGAAAACCCCAACTAAGGCTTCTCCTCACGGTGACGGATCCCGTTCCCGTTGTGTCCCTAGACTAGACCCAAACCGCCCCCAGAGACCACGGCCTGAAAGGGGCTATGTCCACAGAGTGATATTGTGGGAATGAACTATTGAATCCAATGCAGCCCATACACCCTACCACGCTATTTCCGGTTTGCCACAGCAAAGTTAGTGACACATCACGTTATGTTGGACCTCGAACAGCGAGCTTAGTTCCGCTGACACCACTGCGGTCGTACCACTGATGCATTGAATAGGGCTAATGCGGTAGAAGGAAGCCACGATCCTACTGTGAACGGCTCGCACGAAAAGAGCCTTCATCCCCCTATTTCAGATCAAGGAAGTTAGCGTGAGTACGAATGGGGCTATAGACAGAGCACCAATTGACTCGGCATGTAAAATCCCTAGTGTCAGGCCAGAGTAGTATTGTAGCCGCCTACTGCGACGGTACCGGTACACCGCTCGACGTTAACTTCGAGTTAAGCTTTCGTCCGAAGCTTGACTCAAGAACCCGTATGCCTAACCCCGCCGTCGTCTCTTTTGAGCAGCGTTAACACCGAGCTGGGAATATCCCAGCAATCCACTTTTCCAACGTACCCATCTATATATGCCGGCCGATAGCTTAAGCTTTTTCGTCGTTCTACAGTCAGGATAGCACAGCCAATCATCCCAAAGATCGGACTTCTCCCTCAAATTCCCAATACCCAAACTCACTTCTTCTCACTGAATCACCACAATACGATGCATCCCTCACTCAGTCTCCTCGTCTGCGGCGCAGCGTTCTTCATCCCCGCCGCGCTCGCCCAGACCATCAGCCCGAACAACACCTGCGGCGTCGTCGAGGCGGGCGACGGAAACGGCTTCCTCTGCCCGACGGACTTCCCCTGCTGTTCCTCCCACGGCTTCTGCGGCGCCGCCGACGCCTACTGCCTGACGAGCCTGGGGTGCCAGCCCTCCTTCTCGAATTCCTCGACGTCTTCCTGCCGGGCGCCGGTCGACAAGGTCACGCCCTCGCCCGACGGGACCTGCGGGTTGACGGGTGCCGGTGTCTATGGCTACCGATGCGCTGTTCAGGGGTCTTGCTGCTCGGGATAGTACGTTCTTACCATTTCTCTCTCTGATTTCTCCCATGTTCGCCGGTTTACATAGTCAACCAACCACCTTTCATTGTTCCGCTCTCAGCATGTATCCCGATGTTCTTCGTGCATTGGCTGACCTGCGTGAATCGATGCAGTGGATTCTGCGGAAACACAACCATACACTGTCAGTTGGCCACGGGTTGTCAAAAGCCATACGGCTATTGTTATCCGGAAGGTGAATAGCGGAAATAAAGGAGCGAGGAGTAATATACTTCATTGTTTCGCCTCGTGAGAACTTGAAAGATGGTGTCATTGGATAATACTGCTTATAAATGCTGTGTGGTTATCAGCGTAACTCGCCTCGGGTTGGAAGATGAAAAGAACCACAGTGTTTAGTAGTGAGGGTACCACTTTGGGAGAAAGGCTGGCCGGTTGGCTATCTCCAGCTCGAACCAAGATCTGTGAATGTTGTCGAAATAAGCTTTGCATTAGACAAAACCACTTACTTTCTCGTTCCCCGCCGCTATTTGCGGGTGTAACCGTTCTTGGCACCATTTACGTCCTCCAACTCCCGGCCAAACACCTCAAGAGGTCAGATTCGAGGTGAATTAAAGGGAATTAGGTACCTAGGTAGCCAATCCAAGGTGCCAGCAATTAGTCATGGATAGATATGACATCACCGTGTCTCTTGCGACCAAATTTGCTTGACGAGGAAGGCGCGAGAATGCAAGACAGTGAATCACAACGCACTGAAGCAGAGAAACAAGTAAAGACAGAGCAAAATTGTAGGCCGAGCTCTCGAGTTCAGAAAAAGAGAGATATGGACATTGATACCTCACCATGCTGACCATCCTCATTTCCCTCTACTTCCACAGCTCGATTCACACTAGCCCCAGAGTGCTGCGTCCTGTTTGTCGGGTCTCCGTGATAGCGTAGCGCCTAGCGACTGGACGTGGTGGCCTTTGAGTTCGCCGTCACTGTTATAGCCCGTGTTAGCTAGCAGCTCTGAAGTAGGTTCTGGTGAGGATTTATCACTGACTGTCACGGTCAACGGCACGAGTCTGCTAGACACCGACACCGACACCGACACAGAGACCGAGGCCGGCCAAACCCAAACCCAAAACGCCCGCGCCGTACTTCAGATGCGCCCGCGCCAGCTCGAGATCGTGGCGCGCAATGAGCGCCAGGTTCTCGCTGTGTTTGGCTACGGCAACCTTCTGCTTCAGGCCTAGGCTAGAGTGACGGGAGACTCTGCGAAAAGAAGTCAGGGGGAGCCAGCCTTGATTGCTAGTACGCAATTACTAGAATATAATAGATGTCTTGGGGATCGGCCCAGCACAATTGAGCTACAGAGCGACCAAACATGTGTGGGAGGAAAAGGATCGAACCCCTGAAAATGAGGCTATCGCCAACCCCTGTATCCTGAAAACTTCGAGATCCTTCCGCCAAGACCTGGTACAGGGGCTCTGAAACTGCAAACCCCTGCAGATATCTGCAGCCCTCTGNTGTATTATAGACCCTCGAGTCCCTCAAGATACACGTTTAGGAGGGCTGAACCAGTCAATCAAGAAACTGTTTTCCACAGTCCTGGAGAAGTTTCTTGGCTGTGGGGCGAACGTCAGGATCCCAGGTAAGGGCTCGTCGAATGAACTGGAGGAACTTGGTATTGTCCTCGAGCTTCGTTTCAGCTGCCTCGAGGGTCTTTTCCAGGGGAATAGGCACAAACTCGCCCCAGTTACCTAATTGGACAGAATTGTTAGAAGGGCCTCTATGGCACGTTATACTGGAATAGGTTCCATCATGCGTACCATCTTCATCCCAGTACTCGAGCGCTCTACTACGATGTCGATCGAGGAGTTCAGGAGGTGGCGGGCCAAGCGCTGCGATGAGTTCGGCGAAGTGAGCCCCGTCTGAGAAGCTACCGTCTTCTTTGCGGGCGCTAAAGAGTGTCCTCCCTTGAAGGAGACCCCACGCCTAAGACAAGAGAGTACCAGTCAGTGAATCGGTGAGGGGAGCAGAGACTTTAGGTTGGGCACGTACGGTAAGTCCTACGCTCCAGATATCAACTGGGTAGCTCCATTGAATGTATAAAAGCGTCTCCGGGGCCCGATACATGATTGGCATGATGTCGCCGGCATGGGGTCCAGGGCCAAGCCTCACTTCTCCAAAATCGGAAAGTAAGAGCGGGCCTGCTTTGGGCTTCATCAGGCGGGAAAGATAGATGGTTCGACTTTCAAGCTGCTTGCGAGGAACGGGGTTGGAGAACTCGCCGTCTTCCAGCTTCTGAAAGATGGAGTCATCGTTTGCTCCCAGTAGCAGATTGCCCGAATGAACATCTGGACTCAATTCGTAAGCGTCGCTCGCAGTGTTCATCCATGCACGTACATGGGACGTTGAGAAAGGGGAGAAGATACCTACTAGTATGTACTGCTTGTACTTCGGTATGCAGAAAGTCAAGCGCTTCGAGAAGCTCCGTGACAGCCCCCTTTACAAATCCCTCAGGGAATCCGTGACCGTCCATGAAAACCGTATCCATGTCGCGGAGACTCATTTGAGAAACCTGAAGAACAAGCACGACGTGATCGCCATAAGAACCTGTCACTTGGAAAGAATAGAGGAGCTTTCTGACATTTTTAGCGCCGGGATGCATGCTTGGAAGGACCCTCTCCAGGTGCTCGTAAAATGGCAATTCACGACGTTCGGCTGAGTTGTGAACGTAAATTTTCAGCACTACATATCGATGGTGTCTACATGGACAGTCAGTGAACTATCGCGGACCAACTAGACCAGATGGGTTATCTTACTGCAGGTCGCGTGCAAGCCATATGGTGGAGGATGAGCCATAGCCAAGTTTGGCCAATGTTTGAAATTGGTCCATGAAGACCTCACCTAGGCGTACAGGATAGAAATGCTCGGGTTGATATTCCGGCATGGTCTCCTCCTCGACAAGCTGACCATTCTTAATGGCATTGAATCCTGTCATGGGGAACTTCCGGGGTGTCGACCGTGGGCGCTGGGCCGATGGCGACAAGCCATTTCTGGCATCGAGAGAGCTCAGCTTCTTTGATGGAGGTATCGGCGTATAGCACTGGTGGCAGGCAAAAGGGGAAGCTCTAGAAAGAACCGACTGTAAAGGACGACAAAGCTTGCGGCTAGCGACCCTGTATAACACCATGACAAGTGCTCCCGAGCAGGTGACGATGACAATCGGTTTGGTGATGGAGGTTCGCAAGTGGAATGGGTGCGAAGCTTTCTTTCGACTACCTACAGCTTAGCGGGACTTTCATTAGCGCGGTGTGCCGAAAGCGTGGGGGAGCCCCTAAAACGTGGCTAAAATAGTGGCGCTTGGCAAGCCTAGCGTCGTGGACCCCTGAGAAGTTCCAAACGTTCGAACTTCAGCACCCCCCCGCCCGCAGTAAGGTGATTGTACGACATCTGCGTCACAGCGCCTCGCTGTTGTGGTGTTTCCTGTCGGAGTGGTTGAATATCACGCTGGCCTTCATTAATTGGGCGGTCTCTCCTTAAAGGACAAGGGTTTACACTTATGATAGACTCGTCATAGTGACATGGTGTGCATGAGGGGCTTTCTGTCCTGCACGTAAGTTCACGAGCACTACCTAGCTCTAAAGATGCCCTGTTTCTCGGGAGAGGAGATTCAGGGCATCGGTACTCAAATTAGTGAAAGACGGAGCGTAGCGACAACGCCAATGGATCTAAGCTCCGATGCCATTGCACGTAGACTATGTGATTGTTGCTACAGAGTCTAAGTAAGAGTTGTACAACCCTGGAAAGTCGGGGACCGACGAATTCACGAGCCATGCGACGCTAGAAAGATGTATTGGAAGTTGGGATGATGAGCTTCGATGTCGATGTCGTGCTACCCTTCTAACTTGCACCGCGAGGATAAACCCGCCCTAGCCATCTGAAAGATTTGTCTACCAGTTAGTTTCCAATTTTTAGTTTCATTCTGCCCAGCTTGCAATCTTGGAACTATCATGACATTGTTTTCGCCTTGCTGCACAAAATTCTACCATGCCTGCTAGGACAATTGTCTCGGTGCTCGCCAGACCGAATCCACAAGTAAATCACTGGAATATCTCATTAGGGCAAAAGACTTTGGGCACAGATTACTTGGATATCACCAGCTAAAAGGCTTAGAAGGGGTTTAACTAAGAGGCACTTCGAACTACCTATATTCAAAGAATAAGATATTGCGTGCAGGCGATATGGTGTAGGTATGTATGAGGAAGTGACGTTAGAAGAAGCCTAGTCGGCGCTCCTTCTTCACTTATGAATGGTGGATGGCACACCAGTTCACCGAAAAATTGCGGAGATGAAAGGGATGATTAAGAAGCACGGACCATGACAGCTTTGCACATAGTTGCGTCTTTCTTCATTCTGTCTACCCGTCTTCATCTGACCTAGACATACACTCTAACTGTAACTGATGCAGCGTCCACCAACAATAGTTGAGGATACCCTCGAAGGACCCCCTGGTACTTCTTCGGACGACTTTAGACATACAAAACTGCGCAAATTCCCAAGGCATGGCACAAAGATAGACTGGCTAGAATGTCTTGGCCACGGGAGGAGGGCATTGTGTTCAAAGCCACGATTGTGGGTGGCAACCCTGTTGCTGTAAAGATGGTATGATATATCCTTCTTTACGCCCTTGTCATCTCTTAGCTCCTGGTATTGCCCATACTAAGTCGATTCTCGTCAGTTATGGCGGACGCATAGGCCCCCCTTGCAGCAGCGGTACAATGGAATCACGCACCAACCCGAGTGGCCTTTTGAGGAGGAGAGCCGCACGGTCGCCTTAGTCGAGAAGCTGAAATGGGCAATGCGATACGTCCAGAATGACCCAGAGCAGGTCATTCACCTCGACAGGAAGCCCAAGACACGACGCGATGCTTTCAAGCTACTGCTGGCGTTTAGTGATGAGTATCGCCAGCAGAGACCAAAACACGGCGTTGTCGCCCCTCCTCCCTCTTTTCCACCTGTCACTGTATGCCATGGATGGACAACTGTCAAGCGAGATACTCTTCCTCGCATCGACCGACGGATATGGAGGGAAGTTGACGATGAGGTCGATTGGCACTGGGCGATCGTCTATGACTTCGTCCCTGCGGAGCCGGAGGACATGGCTGTTCGTCAGGCCCACCTCGATTTCTTCTATGCGGCAGGTTTCACGCTTGAGGCATACAAATTTGATAACTGGCGCGCAGGCAAGCTGGTCGATTTCGGTGATGTTTGCTCGCCGCTGACGCGGGGCTGGACCCCGCCGTATGCTCCTGGCGATGCTGCGATGCGTTCCAGCCCTTCTGGATATGTACGGCCGGCTGTTCGCCAGAATCCGGTTATGGCACGCCCACATGGCGGACTTTAGATACGAATAGAACAGCCTAATGCATATCAACTTCGCACACACAACGAGACTAGGGGGCTATCAGGTCTAGAGCAGATGTGCTTCTTTTTGCTAATTCGGACACCGGAAGTCTTCGTTTCTCTCTTAAATTTGTACTTAGTAGTACTCGATGCTACAAGTGTCTCTCTCGTCTCTTGACTCGTGAGTTTCTAAGCAAGGGTGAATCGCGGCTAGATAACATATTGATGACAGAGATGTCGAGCCAAGACTAGCCACCGGTTGTTCATCAAGACAAGGCCGTAGATCCAACAGTGGAGTTTTTAGGGTTCGTCGTATCTTGCTACGATAACTCTAATAGCTAGTGCACACTTCCGTCTAGTGGGTAGGGTTACACCACCACCGTCACTCCCCATAGTCATTCACGCGAGCACGGGAGATTTGGGAGTCTGACCAGTCAATAGCTGCCATTATCTTTGATAGATGAGCTAGGATTGGGATATGAAAATGTGATGTCGGGCAGTCAGACCTGACGGTCATATAAGGCCTTTCAACTATCACGCCGTTGCACGAATCGCACAGCAACCAGACACTCGACAACAAGCGCACCAGCCACCCACATCATCATCCCATGCTGGCCTGAGCCTCCAGCATGCCATCCTGGTCCATCTAGTCCTCTTCCGACCCATCCCACAATACTATCGCCATCACACGCTCATGGTCCCTAACAATATCCTTCGCGTCATTATACCCATCCGTCCAAGTATTATAGATAATCTCTCCGCCCTCAAGATGCACCACAGGGGGGAAAACACTCTGCTCAAACAGTTGATCCACGTCGGTGCGGTACTGCTCCAAGTCCCTCGCGTCTCCCCTCTCGCGATGCGGCCAGTGACCTGTCACGATGGTGTAGAGCACCGATGCGAGAGCGAAGATGTCTGTCTGCCCTGTCGCCACCCAGGGTTTGCTCGGGTCAAAGAAGCCCGCATCCGGCAGGTGGCCGCCGTCCAGATCACCGTAGGTGGAGCCGCCGAAGTCGCAGAGACGGAGTGATCGCGTTCCGTCTCGGCCGGAGCAGACGAGGAAGTTGTCGGGTCTGAGGTCGGAGTGGATAATACCTTTGCTGTGAATGAATACAATTGCCTCCGACGCCTGGAGGCGGAATGCCATCTTCTCCTTTGCGGACATGCTGTAGAAGTGGTCGTCGATGTATGACTGCAAACTCCCGAACTCGGCTTCTACAAAGAGTAGCCCTTGTGGCTCGTGGACACTGAGAAATCTGTCGTTGCGTTAGTGCAAGGCGAGATGATGTCGCGGTCATTACTTACTAGATAGTGCGCGGGTGTTCTCCAAGGTGGCGAAGGATTGCGAGCTCGACAGTGAAGGCATGTCTGGCATTCTTCACTTGCTCAGAGGACATGGACTCTGGATGGTTCCACCAGTCGTACCGGGAGTGTTTGAGGATCACGCCAGGCTTCAACCGGGCAATGACTGCACTCTTGCTGTGATGGAGGACCTGCTGCACGGCCGGCTTGTAGTCCCATCCCTTGATGTTGAAAGAGCTGCGGTCCGCCACTTTGTAGAGGGCTTCTTCCTCGACCTTTTGCCTGGCCAGCATTAACATATTTGGTTTCGCGTTGAAGTGAAAGGCCGCTACTTGTCTTGACGGTACATACCTCGGTTATTTCGGGCATTCTGGCTGTCGTTATGATACATCGGGAAAGGCCACAGCCAACAGAATTCCCAGTGGAGTAGAGTGAGCTGACCCCAACCGTTCCTACCAATTACAACAGACAGTAATAAAGGTCATCTTCGGTTCAGTATATATGTAGCGTGTGTGACGCCCAGTTAGTTAAAGGTAGTTGAAGTTGTGAAGGTCTGTTCAGCACAACAAATGGGCCGCGACAACATACGCAGTAATTAACCCAGCTCAGTGCTGCTTTGTCATAGCTCAGTAGCGACTCAGCCCAACTCAGCGTTAAGGTGGCGACAGCTCAGCTCCAAATGGATTTGTGTGAGGTCACTTTTGAGCGGTGAGTAATATGGGAGCCCGAGAATCAGGAGATACTGCCGAGACATAGTGCTATCATCAAACATGCCTGACTGGATTGCGAGATAGTGCCCTCTCGGGTCTACTCTGAGACGATAGTCTCCATTTTCGTTGTCGATAAGTTGGGACAGGACTTTGACATCCACTTCGGTAGTATTGTTATTATACTAACTCAAGAGAATAGTCGTGAAAAGCCGTTTCGGACATTGCTAATCGGAACCGCGAGATAATTTAGTTTTGACGCCGGAATTCAATCTGGCGACGTCGTTTACCCTACCCTACGCAGTTGTATCAGGCGCGCAGCGCCTACGCAGCCTGCGATGGCGTCC